>OY804607.1:37678897-37902441 GCA_963680895.1 Fragum sueziense | reverse complement strand
AAAGACAACGCTTATACTTTTGCTCCAGGTGAGGGTCAAACACCACTCAGCCTTTATCAAGATCCTGATGCAGAATATTTGTCTTTTCCTACAATTTTCTGTGGACAGAGAAGAAGTCCAAATGATAAAAAACATGTTCACATTCACTATAGTGATACATGCAAGCTAGAACTGAGGCATATTGATCGCAGAGTAGCATCAAATATTCCCAATATCTTCTTTAAGTTAAAGAAAGTTCAACTGAAACAAATTTCTGATAAAGTCCATCTTGCTTTGCGTAGATGTAAAACAGAAGGTAAAACATTTACTGCCTCACAAATGCTTGATACAAATCATCTTAAAGGTGTTGTGAGATTGGATGAGGGATTTTATATTTTCAGAAGTTTAAGGAATTCACCACCATATTTTGAAGCCCGTAAAAAAGATGTTTTTGCAATGATTAGACAACTAGGATTACCTACTTGGTTTACATCTCTTTCGTCGGCAGATACCAGATGGCATGATCTACTAAATATGCTCTCTCAGATAAATGATGGAAAAACAATGTCTGTGGAAGAATTGGATAACTTGACTTGGATTGATAAAACAAAACTTGTGCAAAAAGATCCAGTTACATGTGTAAGGTATTTTGACAACCGAGTACAAGAATTCATAAACACTGTACTTAAAAGTCCCCATGACCCATTAGGAAAAATAATAGATTACTTTTATCGTGTTGAATTCCAACAAAGAGGTTCACCTCACATCCACATGTTAATATGGATTGAAAAGGCTCCTAGATATCATGAAAGTTCATTAGATGAAGTAACATCCTTCATAGATAAGTATGTATCTTGTGAGAAAAATCCAGATCAACAACTTGTAGAACTACAGATACATAAACATTCCAAGTCTTGTAGAAAGAAACAGAAATCTATTTGTAGATTTGGTTTTCCCATTCCTCCAATGAAAAGCACAACTATATTGGAACCGTTAAATGACTGTAAAGAAAAGCAAAATTACAAAGATTTATTTGTCAAAATACAAAAGAAATTGGATGAGTTGAAGGAAACAAATATTACGGTAGATGATTTCCTTACTGAGATCAAAGTAAGCAAGGATGATTACATCAAAGCAGTCCAAAGCTCATTGAGTGGTCCAAAGGTTTTTCTGAAAAGAAAATTAAGTGAGGTTAGAATTAATGCATACATGAAACCTATTCTAAACGCTTGGGGTGCAAACCATGACTTACAATTTGTATTGGATCCATATGCATGTGCTGTATATATAGTTTCATATATTAGTAAAGCACAGAGAGGAATGAGTATTCTTATGAATGAGGCATGTAAAGAAGCTAGAAGAGGAAATATGGATCTCCGACAACAGGTTAGACATATTGGAAATAAATTCTTGAATAGTGTTGAGGTTAGTGCCCAGGAAGCCTGCTACTTACTTTTACAACAGCCATTGACAAAAGCCTCAAGGGATGTTGTTTTCATTAACACTTCTTTGCCTGAAGAGAGAACATTCCTACTTAAGTCTAAGGAATCTCTTGAAAAATTATCTTCAAATTCTACAGATATTGAAGCAGATAATACCATTAAAAGATATTCTAAAAGACCAAAACAACTTGAAAATTGGTGTTTAGCAGACTATGTGTCCCAGCTTGATATCAAATACAACACTGACAAAGGCACTGCAAGAAATTCAGGTGAAAACATTTCTGAAACATTAAATGAAGAAACCAATGAAGGTGAAAACAATGAAAACATGGATACATATTGTAACGAGGATGAGGTGCTTGACTCAGACACAAATGACTATAATTCAAGTGAGGATAGACAATATTCTATTCCTGGGGGTCGAATTGTTCTCAAAAATGGAATTGTTATAAGTGAAAGGAAACAAAGAAAAGTCATAAGATATGTAAGATTTTCGAAAAAAATTGACATCGAACAGTTCTGTAGAGAAAGATTGCTTCTATTTACTTCATGGAGAGATGAAAGTATTGATTTGAAACAAGGTCATGACTCTTACCTATCAAGGTACAGATCCATTAAAAATTTCATAGAGCACAAAGCCTTGCAGTATGAAAAGAATGCTGATGAACTAGATGATGCAATGGAGCGTGCTCACAATGAGGAAGATTTTGATGATGTTGCCCCAGGCACAGAGCAGTCTGAGCAGGATGACTCAAATATTGGTGCAAAAGAAAGTGAAAGTTTCATATTCTTTGATCCTGATAGACCTGAAAATCAGAGACAAGGTGATATTGCTGGAGATGTTGGTTTAAGTGTTGCTTCTGTAGATATTAGTGTACGCAGGAAAACAATGTCAGACATAGATTACAGGCAATTGATAAAATCATTGAATACGAAACAGAGAGAATTTTTTATTCATGTTTTCCAATCTGTTAAGCGTGATGAACAAAAGTTGAAAGTTTTTTTAACTGGTGGTGCAGGCGTTGGAAAATCTGTTCTTGTAAGTGCATTGTTTGAAGCTTTGCAGCGTTACTTGACATCTAATCCTGGTGATAATCCTGAGAACTGTAGAGTTCTTCTCTGTGCACCAACAGGTAAAGCTGCTTTTCATATAAATGGGGTAACATTACATTCAGCTTTCCGCATTCCAGCAAGCCAGGGTTATGATTGTACTCCACTTAATAGTGACACTTTAAACACCCTTCGAACAAAATATAAAGACTTGTCTGTTGTTATGATTGATGAAGTGTCCATGGTTGGAAATAACATGCTTAAACTCATAAATGAAAGATTAAAACAAATAAAGGGCAGTAATGTTCCATTTGGTGGCTTGCATATGATATTCATTGGAGACCTTTTCCAGTTGAAACCAGTGATGGATGGTTGGATATTTGAGAATTTGAAAACAAATTTTGGACCTTTAGCTACAAACTTATGGCAGGATTTTATTGTAATGCATGAATTGGATGAGATCATGAGGCAAAAGGAAGACAAGCAATTTGCTGAACTTTTGAACAGATTACGAGAAGGAAATCATACACAAGTTGACATTGAAAATCTAAAAAAGAGATTGACTGATACTGCTAGTACAGACTATCCACAAAATACAACACATTTATTCAATACCAATGAGAAAGTGAACAATTTCAATGTCAGGAGCTTTCTTAATAATACTAATGAAAAAGTAAACATTCCTGCTCTTGATCATGTATTAGGAGATGACAATGTGACAGTTAAACAACAACTAATATCAAAGTTGCCACATGATTCCACACACACTGCAGGGCTTAGTCAGATGGTAGGAATAGCTATTGGAATGATTTATGACCTATGTCTTAACCTTGATGTAGATGATGGATTAGTAAATGGGTCTTCTTGTATGATAAATAAAATTGAATACAGACAGAAAAATACTACTAGACCAAGTATTGTGTGGGTTTCTTTCAATGATGATAAAATCGGAACATCATGGCGTTCAAAGTACAGACATTTGTATCATAGTGCTATTAATCCATTATGGACACCTATCTTTGATTCAAAGAGGAACTTTGTGTATTTGAGAAAAACTTTTGTGAGAATACAAATCCCTCTGCGCCAGTCAACAGCAAAAACTGTACATAAATCTCAAGGAGACACGTTGAGTCAGGTTGTAATAGATATGGATGGAAAACGTGTATTTTCCCATGCCCATTATGTCGCAATAAGTAGATCAAGATCCCTGAAAGGCCTTTACATTCTAAACTTGAATGAAAGCAAGATTTCTGTGTCAACTAAAGTTCAAGAAGAAATGATACGTTTAAGAGAATCACAGAAATTGAAACTATGTTACACTCCAGTTTACATGACTAGTGACACTCATTTCACATGCCTTTTCAACAATATGCAGTCTTACAGAAGCCATAAGGATGAATTGTTTTCAGATCCCAATGTCAAAGCTGCAGATTGTTTATGCTTATTAGAAACATGGTTAACTGCAGATGATTCCATCGATTTAGTGCAGAGAACTGGATATCAAATTGTTAGAGCAGATGGGAAACAAGTAAGCAATGCTCGTCCTCACAGAGGAATTATCGTTTATGTGCGGGACAACATTCATATTTCTCATAGCTTTTCTGTGGTAAAGAAAAACATAGAAATGATTGTTGTAGAACTCTTGGTGCAAGATAAAGAAATAGTCATTGCAACATTGTACAACTCTCCTAAATCTTCGGTGACTGACCTGAAGAAATTTCTAACTGAAAATTTAAAGCATTTCAAAGGGAAGCACCTCATTATTCAAGGTGATATCAACATTGATTTATTGGATATGAATACAACTATCCAGAGGTTTATGCAGGATTTCTTCAACTGCAGTCAACAAGTGTCAAAAACAACCCATTATTCTGGCTCCTTAATTGATCATATTTACAGTAATATACCACTGATTCTCACTGATGTCATAGAATGTGTCTGGTCTGATCATTCGATGGTGTATTCTGCTGTGCCAAATCACAGTGTCAATCTTTCATAAAGTTTAAAAAAAAAATCATTAATATTGAGTTGTGTGAAGCTAATGACAAGTTTACATATTATTTTGAATGAAAGAGGTCAGTTTGAAATCTCACCCGTCATTGTTTTTTGCTTTGTCTGCTATTTCAGCAGACAAAGCTGGTGGTTCATATAGGTATGGGTGGCCACTATAGGTGCAGAAAGGTGGACACAAAGATATGTGACCTGTCACACTGAAAGGGACCTTCTGGTTTTTCCATTTAACCAAATCTTGAGATACATGAGATTCAGCAGATATCAACCAGATGTCATATTTGGAATTTTATTGAACATGTAAAACAAACAAGGAAACGAAATATATATATATCCAAGAAATTGCCTTAGAATGAAAAAAATTGATCCTAGTTAGTTTGCACAGACTGGCTAGGTTTGATATTTTTCACACTTTCCATAAGGTACTGTTAAGCTTGGCGGGTCACATAATTATGATCAAGCGATATAACATTCTTTTCTTATTTTTTTTCCTTCATGTTCAACACATATTTCAGCATCTAATAAGAAAGAGAGAAATTTCTACTGTAAGCCTTGTCATATGCTGAACTGTGTGGCAGAAGATTAACATAACGATCAGCCTGCAGTCACATGTTGACTGATCATTTTACACCTTTAACCCATTACCATACAGTGATTCCTTTTGACTCCCCAGAAGATAATGTCCATGGAAAACCATGTGGAAAATGAAGAAATTGCTTGTGAAAACCAAATTCTTCATTTCCCACAATGTTTTCTACATAAGATGACCAAACATGTAAGATTCATTCATTTTAAATTGTCATCTGCAACATTTTTGAATTTGGACTAAGTTAAATTTTTTAGATTTACACTGAGGAAATACTATTGTTTGTCGGAAATTATGTCACTGTTTAATTAATAGAATTGATTCCTATTTGTTACTTTCTGTTACACATGAACTTGCTACTTTACATTAATTCAACTGTACCTTTTTACTCACATTACTATTCCATTCTGCATAATTTTTCTGAAGGCAGTGCAGAGCTTAGCAAATGGTTCATCACGTATAAAAACAAGTTAAATGAGATTTGTAGATTAACATCTCATATATATTTATTGCAGTATGTTCTTTAAATTTCGAAATGTGTTCACACTAACTTACACAAATTTTGTATTTCACATCAACCTCAGTATTGAGAAGAAAACTCATCAAAAAATTAATGACCTGTAGGGTGAAAAATTATGCACAATGGTAAGATTATTGTGACAAATAGAGCAAATATTTATATTTTTATACGCCTGAAGGTTCATATTGTTATGGCCCCGGTCGTCTGTCTGTCCGTCAGTCTGTCCGTTAGCAATTTCTTGTGTGCGCAACTTCTCCTACAGTTTTGATTGGAATTTAATCAAACTTGCCACAATGATTCTCCATTGTGTCTATTTGTGCACATCGCTTACGGAATTCAGATAACCTGTTTCGTTTTTGAATTATCTGCCCTTGAATTGAAAAAATGGCAAATTTTACAAACAAGCCCCTCTCGGGTGTATATGCGCCACTCTGCGGAGCTCTTGTTCCTATTTTGATTATACTTGTTCTAAGCTCAGTAAAGCACTGTCTTACTTTTGTTAAAACTGCTGATCTACTGAAAAAGTTCATGTACCATTCATTGTTTGATTCAAAATATTAGTTTAGTGTTTTATGCGAGTTTTAGAATAAATCTCTGAAATGATTAGAAAATCAAAACAAAGACTAGTACTGATCCAAAAGGAGAATATATTTCAAAGATACTTAATGAATATATATAGCAATGTCATAGATTAACAAATAGACTTTGTTAGAAGTGGAAATGGTGCTTTGCACAAAGAATATCACAATAACCACATTTATATATAAATCATATGAAAGTCATGACAGATGATAGCAAGGGAAAGAGAGAAAAACAAACTATTTATTATATGTTACTCAAATAACAAGAGGACTGATATCATTATGACAGTCAAATATTCATATAAAGGGATTAATGCAACATCATTGTAAATGTGTATGTATTTAAATTTAATTATAATAGTTTAGAAATAATCACTTAAGTATGTTTTTGTATGGCATAGAACAATTCTTTCATATAATAGATGGAAAGGCATTTTAATATATAGCTGTACAATCTGCAAAACTTTGTTTTATCATTGGAATAAAAGCTTACAGGTCTAAAACTCATATATGTACATTTATAGTGAAGATGTCACTCATAACAGATCAAGACAATCCAGAAAGGCTTGTCGGTCTGTAAAGGGTAGAATGATGATCAAAACACATGAAATATGATCATATTCTATTTTAAACAATGGGGTCCTGCTTGACATGGTAGCTTGAATGCCAAACTCATTTCTTGTGAGAAGTTGCGGGTGATGTGATTGGATTACATTCAAGCTGCCATCCATGTGGGTATGGCCTTTGGCAAGTCATTTCAGAGCCCCAGCCTAGTTATAGAGAACATTGTTGACAAAAATTAAGTTGTCCTGGGTTAATATCAGCAGATAGTAGCAATATGCTTTTTGAATTTAGATGTTATACAAAGGTTTGAATAACAGATAATGTTGAGATGAATTAACATTTTACTTTTGTCAAAAACATGAATAAGCTGTAATGAAACTTAACGCTTTCCCAAATAAGAGCTTGTTCATGACGTCCCTAATTTAAGAGGCTTCTGTAAACATTGAGTGCTGATAATCAGCATTTTCTTCTTTTGCTTCATTTTTTTCATAAATTTATTCATTTATTTTTATTTTGCTATATTGTGCAAAACCTGTTTTCATCACCTTCCATTTTGTCTTCTGGTGCAGCTTTTAAATTGGAAGTCTAAAACAATGCCATTTGGGAAAGGGTTAATTGAAAATTTTAAGTAATACATGTACATGCATAATATGAATTCTGCAAGTTGTTTATTTAACAACTTTTATGTAATGAAAATATGTATTGATTGTATGCTATTGTAAACAACAATTTCAATTACTTAAACATTCTTTAATAAAACTTCATTATTTACAGAAACACTTGTGTTTGAGTTTTATTTATACTACCAAATCAAGTTAAACATAAAAACCACTGGTGGTGAACTCGGCCAAAGCAAGGGACATTTTTCGCTACCACAAGGTACAGATATTTCAGTTAAATGTGAGTTTAAAGATCTGATTGGATAGTTTTTCTAATAACAATGAATTTGTTCTAAAAATAGACCGGATGTAGCAATTTGTATAGACAAACCGTCTGTGTTGTTATAAAATCTCGTAACTACAGCTTAATCCAAGCCGTAGTTACAATATTTAAAACAACACAGACGAAATACTATGATCGCGAAAAAATGTCCAACGCTTTGGCCGAGTTCACCACCAGTGAAAACTATCTGGCAAGGTCATATAAATCAAAATTGTGCATTTTACGGCAATTTAAAGAGAGAGATGAAAAAGATCATATCCATGATAATTTTGTGTTGTGTGGAAATCTAAGATGGAAAACCCTACGATACAGAATTTCCAGCCAAATTCTGCCTTATTTCCATAAAACTAAAGCCTTGGCATCATTAGTATCATTTACACCTGTTTTCAGCTCTCCTGAGCACAAGGTGCTATTATATGAGCTTTAATGATCGTCCATCGTCCAGCATCTATCTGTTGCGGGACTTAACCCATTACTACACATTGACTCCCTAAAAGATAACAGCTTTGAAAAACAGTGCGGAAAATGAAGAAATTGCATGTGACAAGCAATTTCTTCATTTCCCACAATGTTTTCTATGCCAAAACACCAAAATATTTTAAATTTCATTCACTTGAAATTGTCGTCTGCAATATCTTTGAATTTGGAAAAGCCCCAAATTTTGCCATTTTGGTAATGGGTCAAAAAATATATTGGAATTTCATCTTTAACTAAGTTTCACTGAAAAAGATATGGCAGGTTGGATCTGAGTACAATAATACACAGAAAATATTGAGGCAAAAGGAGAAAGTGCTGATTATCAGCATTTTCTTCTATTGCCTAAATGTTTTCTCAAGCCTATTCTATCGGGGACATCAAAACCAGCCCTGCGTCCAGTAAGACAAAACGTTTTGTCTACTGAACGCAGCCCAGGTCTTGTTTCAGTTTGGAAAAGGGTTAAGCTGCGGTTACAAGGTTTGGTTGAAATACAGGGATATACATATTGTCGCTTTTCTGCAAAAACCTTGTATCTGCAGCTTGTTTTAAGCTGCAGATACATGTTTTTGGCAGAAAAGCAGCGATATATAACTTTTCCTATTTACAAACAATACTTATTACCACTGAGAAATAAGGTTTCTCAAGGTAAAGTCTATTCTGGAATCAGCTTTCCTGTCAAATTTCCTTATGAAAATCTATACTTGAACCGTCTCATTGATTGAAATACTGAGCCAGTGGAGCGATACAGGCCCTCTTGGGCCTCTTGTTGCTCAGGAAGTGTGTTTTGGTGATTTCTCGGATAAGTTCGAAATTGGGTCATCTGGGGTCAAAAACTAGGTCACGGGGTCAAATCTTAGAAAAACCTTGTGTGCACCCTAGAGGCCATATTTTTTGTCCAAATGTACTCATTTTTGCTCAAGAAGTGTGTTTTGATGATTTCTCGGACAAGTTCGAAATTGGGTCATTTGGGGTCAAAAACTAGGTCACGGGGTCAAATCTTAGGAAAACCTTGTGTGCACTCTAGTCTCAGGTGAGCGCTTCAGGGCCAATGGCCCTCTTGTCTTTAAACATCTTCTTCTCCAAAACTACTGGACCAATTTCAACCAAACTTCACAGGAATCTTCCTTGCATGAACCTTTTCCAAATTCCTTAAAAAAAATTAAATTCTGTGGAGAACTTGAATTTTAACTAATTTAAATTAATTAAATTTTTGAAAAATCTTTAAAAATTCTTCTACTCCAAAAGTACTGGACCAATTTCAACCAAACTTCACAGAAACTTTCCTTGCGTGAATCTCTACCAAATTCCTTCAAAAGAATAAAATCGGTGAAGAACTTGAATTTTAATTAATTTAATTGATTTAAATTTTCGAAAAATCTTTAAAAGTTCTTCTTCTACAAAACTAATGGATCAATTTCAACCAAACTTCACAGAAATCTTCCTTGCATGAATCTCTTCTTAATTCCAATGAAAAAAATAAACTCTGTGTAGAGCTTAAATTTTAATTAATTTGATTAAATTAAATTCTGAAAAATCTTTAAAAATTCTTCTTCTCCAAAATTATTGGACCAATTTCAACCAAACTTCACAGAAATCTTCCTTGCATGAATCTCTACCAAATTCCTTCAAAAGAATAAAATCGGTGCAGAACTTGAATTTTAATTAATTTAATTGATTTAAATTTTCGAAAATCCTTAAAAATTCTTCTTCTTCAAAACGACTGAACCAATTTCAACCAAACTTCACAAAAAATCTTCCTTGCATGAATCTCTTCTTAATTCCTTCAAAAAAAAATAAACTCTGTGTAGAACTTAAAATTTTAATTAATTTAATTTAATTAAATTTTCGAAAAATCTTTAAAAAGTCTTCTTCTCCAAAAGTACTTGACCAATTTCAACCAAACTTCACAGAAATCTTCCTTGCATGTATCTCTTCTTAATTCCATCAAAAAAATAAATTCTGTGTAGAACTTAAATTTTGATTCATTGGATTAAATTAAATTTTCAAAAAATCTTTTAAAAAAAATCTTCTCCTCCCAAACTACTGCACCAATTTCAACCAAACTTCACAGGAATCTTCCTTGCATGAATCTCTTCCAAATTCCTTCATGATCGGATGAAAAACTTGGCTGCTGTTGGCTAGGCTTATTTTTCGCTATATGAAACATAGTGTAATTTGTCTCCTCCATAATCACTAATTGGATTTCATTCTGGTGTAGCATGAATCTTCTTTGGATAGACCTCTAATGTATTCCTTGAAGAATTTCGTAGTCTAAATGTCTAAAAGCCAGTGGAGCGATACAGGGCCATCATGGCCCTCTTGTCTTCTAAACTGTTGGGCATAACCTTGAAATTTTGTGTAAGACCTCATTACATGAATGGCTACCAGAATACAAGAAATCATCACTATACATGGAAACTAAGCCATATATTGTTGGTTCAACATTTTACAAGGCAATTTTGAACCATTTTCTTTGGGAATCATACTGCTGCAGATAAGAGATGATAGCTTTTCAAAAATCAACATTTTGTTTCAATATTCATCAAGCCCTATGTTGATCGTAATCATTTCAATCATCTGCTTGAAAAGATTAATACGTTCATTTCTACATAGTATTTGGATATAAATAATAAATTTAGAGTACTGTTTCGATTTCACTTATCTATTTCTCTTATCTGTTGCTCTGGCTGTCCATATGATTATCTTATGTAAACAAATAAGAAGGGATTAGCTTGGCTTATCAGATGTTGATCTTTCACTATATTTTTTCAAATCTTGTAAATTGTGCTTATAATTTGTTATAATGATATATCATAAATGATCAATCTCTAACAGATCAGTATGCAAAATCAAAAAATAACCTCAACCATTGTGCTAATTCATACCCAACTTTACAGGATGGATTCGAATAAAATTATTCCCTAATTGTTTCCAAAGAGAAAGCACATAGTTTGATATGTCTTTGAATTTGTCCTAATTGCCATTTTTATCTTGTCATCTTGATTCAGGTGAGCGATTTAGGACCATCATGGTCCTCTTGTCTTCTTTTGCTTCAACATTTTCCAAGAACTGTCTCTGATAGAGAGAGGTTAAGGTAAAGTCTTGTTTTGAAAAGGCTTAAACAATCTATTGACCTTCACTAATGAGCAATTATTTTTGTTTCAGTTTTCAGAAAAAGTTGCAAGAAATATTTAGGGATGTTCATGAGACGTATGAAAATATAGATGGCAGGCTGAAAGCTGAACAGTTTAAGGTAAATTATCCCATTTCCAGATGACAAAATTTTAGAATGGTCCAACTTGAAAGATGTTGGAGACGACAATTTTAAATGAATGGAATTTAATGTTTTGGTCATTTTGGGTAGAAAAAATTGTGGGAAATGAAGAAATTGCTTGTCACAAGCAATTTCTTCATTTCACACAATGTTTTCCATAGCCTATTTCTTTAAGGAAGTCAAAAAGCATCAATGTTTGGTAATGGGATAAACAATTTCAAGATGACAAAATTTTGGATTGGTCCAATTTGAAAGGTGCAGCAGATGGCAATCTTATGTTGAAAAAAAATCCTTCCATCTTAAGGCATGTTACAAGCAATTTCTTCAATTTCCACAAAAGTTTTTCTGAAGCATTTTTCTTCAGGAGTATCAAAAGGCGTCACTGCTTGGGAATGAGTTATTTATTCATTTCTATCTACTTCAACCCTTCTCCCTGTGGCAAAAGACAACAACACGGATGATGGAAAAGAATTGATCTGTGAACATTATAGCACAGAAAATATTGAGACAAAAGGAGAAAATGCTTTTTTATCAGCTTTCTCTTCTTTTGGCTTTATATTTGGTTTGAAAAATTTTAAGAGGCATTGATGATAGATTTATGATTACATGTATCTGCTCAAGGATTTTTTGTCAAATGCAAACAAAATTCCTTCATTTGAAACAAATTAGGTAACTGGAAATGTCTCTTTCATTCGTTTTCGAAATTATCCTTTTTAGCTCCACTGGCCGACAGGCCAGCGGGCTATTGTCATGGCGCTGTGTCCGTCATGCGTCCGTCCGTCCGTCCGTGCGTCCGTCCGTCCGTAAACTTTTCCTTTAAAAATCTTCTTCTCAAAAACTACCAGACGGATTTCAACCAAACTTCACAGGAATGATCCTTGGGTGACCCTCTCTCAGATTCCTTCAAAGAATTCTGATTGAAGTAGAAAGTCTGGAGTTATCTGCCCTTGAATGTTAAAAATGGCCGTTTTGACTTTATTTTCACTCTAGCAACTACAAATATTGACCAACCAAGACAAAACTTGGACAGAATGATGGTGACTATAAGATCTTGCCTAGGTATAATTTTCAGCCTGATCTGAATTTTACATCATGAGTTATGTGCCCTTGAAACTGACAAAATTGCCATTTTCGGCTTTATTTTGACTTTGTTTTCACTCCAGCAACTACAAATATTGACCAATCAACACAAAACTTGTACAGAATGATGTTTACTATAAGATCTTGCATGGGTGTAATTTTCAGCTAGATCTGAATCTTACATTATGAGTTATGTGCCCTTCAAAATTTACAAAATTGCCATTTTCGGCTTTATTTTGACTTTGTTTTTGCTCTAGCAACTACACATATTGACCAATCAAGACAAAACTTGTACAGAATGTTGGTTACTATAAGATCTTACCTTGGTATATTTTTCAGCTTGATCTGATTTTTACATCATGAATTATGTGCCCTTGAAATTGACAAAATTGCCATTTTCGGCTTTATTTTGACTTTGTTTTCACTCAATCAACTACAAATATTTACTAATCAAGACAATACTTGTACAGAATGTTGGTGACCAAAAGATCTTACATTGATGTAATTTTCAGCCTGTTTGAATTTTACATCATGAGTTATGTTCCCTTGAGATTGACAAAATTGCCATTTTCGGCTCTATTTTGACTTTGTTTTCACTCTTGCAACTACAAATATTGACTTATCAAGACAAAACTTGAACAGAATATTGGTGACTATAAGATCTTGCCTGGGTGTAATTTTCAGCTTGATCTGAACTTAACATCATGAGTTAGGTGCCCTTGAAATCGACAAAATTGCCATTTTCGGCTTTATTTTCACTTTTACAACCATTAGTATTAATTAATCAATACAATAACTTTCACAGAAATTTTCTGACCGTAAGATCTTACTTGCTTGAAATTTTCAGCTTGCTTGTTTGTGCAGCCTGAACCTTTGAAATTGCATTCAACAAGACAAAAAATCAGGCCTGTGGAGCGCTTCCAGACCGCCAGGGCTGTCTAGTTATGACTGGGCGTTCATTAGAATTACCATTTTTAGCGAGCCAGGACTTTATGTCCTGGGAGCTAATGTCACAGCCCTAGTGTCGGCGTCGCGTCCCGTCTTCACTTGAAAAACTTTAACCCGGTCAATATCTCAGGCACTTTTAGAGATAAAGCCTTGATATTTCTCACATAGATAGTTCTCGACAAGACCTTTCATTTGGGACCATGACCTTTGACCTAGTGACCTTGACCTTGGAGTTTGACTTACTTTTAAAAAACTTTAGCCTGGCCTATATCTCATGCACTATTATAGATAGAGTCTTAATATTTCACACATGGATACATCCTGTCAAGACCTTTCATTTGTGACCATGACCTGTGACCTTGGAGTTTGACCTACTTTAAAAAAATAGCTGTTTTTAGCTCACCTGAGCACGATAGTGCTCATGGTGAGGTATTGTGATACCGCTGTGTCCGTCGTCCGTCGTCCGTCGTCCGTCGTCCGTCGTGCGTCGTGCGTCAACCTTTGGCTTGTGTGCACTCTAGAGGCCACATTTTTTGCCCAATCAACCTGAAATTTGCTCAGAATGATTGTCTTGATGAAATCTCGGACAAGTTCGAAATTGGGTCATCTGGGGTCAAAAAGTAGGTCACGGGGTCAAATCTTAGAAAAACCTTGTGTGCACTCTAGAGGCCACATTTTTTGCCCAATCAACCTGAAAATTGATCAGAATGATTGTCTTGATCAAATCTCGGACAAGTTCGAAATTGGGTCATCTTGGGTCAAAAACTAGGTCACGGGGTCAAATCTTAGAAAAACCTTGTGTGCACTCTTGAGGCCACATTTTTTGCCCAATTAACCTGAAATTTGCTCAGAATGTTTGTCTTGATGTAATCTCGGACAAGTTTGAAATTGGGTCATCTGGGGTCAAAAACTAGGTCACGGGGTCAAATCTTAGAAAAACCTTGTGTGCACTCTAGAGGCCACATTTTTTGCCCAATCAACCTGAAATTAGCTCAGAATGATTGTCTTGATGAAATCTCAGACAAGTTTGAAATTGGGTCATCTGGGGTCAAAAAGTAGGTCACGGGGTCAAATCTTAGAAAAACCTTGTGTGCACTCTAGAGGCCACATTTTTTGCCCAATCAACCTGAAAATTGATCAGAATGATTGTCTTGATCAAATCTCGGACAAGTTCGAAATTGGGTCATCTGGGGTCAAAAAGTAGGTCACGGGGTCAAATCTTAGAAAAACCTTGTGTGCACTCTAGAGGCCACATTTTTTGCCCAATCAACCTGAAAATTGATCAGAATGATTGTCTTGATCAAATCTCGGACAAGTTCGAAATTGGGTCATCTGGGGTCAAAAACTAGGTCACGGGGTCAAATCTTAGAAAAACCTTGTGTGCACTCTTGAGGCCACATTTTTTGCCCAATTAACCTGAAATTTGCTCAGAATGTTTGTCTTGATGAAATCTCGGACAAGTTTGAAATTGGGTCATCTGGGGTCAAAAACTAGGTCACGGGGTCAAATCCTAGAGAAACCTTGTGTGCACTCTAGAGGCCACATTTTATGCCCAATCAACCTGAAATTTGCTCAGAATGATTGTCTTGATGAAATCTCGGACCAGTTTTAAATTGGGTCATCTGGGGTCAAAAACTAGGCCACTGGGTCAAATCTTAAAATAACCTTGTGTGCACTCTAGAGGCCACATTTTTTGCCCAATCAACCTGAAAATTGATCAGAATGATTGTCTTGATAAAATCTCGGACAAGTTTGAAATTGGGTCATCTGGGGTCAAAAACTAGGTCACAGGGTCAAATCTTAGAAAAACCTTGTGTGCACTCTAGAGGCCACATTTTTTGCCCAATCAACCTGAAATTAGCTCAAAATGATTGACTTGATGAAATCTCGGACAAGCCTGAAATGGGGTCATCTGGGGTCAAAAAATAGGTCACTAGGTCAAATCTTAGAGAAACCTTGTGTGCACTCTAGAGGCCACATTTTTTGCCCAATCAACCTGAAATTTGCTCAAAATGATTGTCTTGATGAAATCTCAGACAAGTTCGAAATTGGGTCATCTTGGGTCAAAAACTAGGTCACGGGGTCAAATCTTAGAAAAACCTTGTGTGCACTCTTGAGGCCACATTTTTTGCCCAATTAACCTGAAATTTGCTCAGAATGTTTGTCTTGATGTAATCTCGGACAAGTTTGAAATTGGGTCATCTGGGGTCAAAAACTAGGTCACGGGGTCAAATCTTAGAAAAACCTTGTGTGCACTCTAGAGGCCACATTTTTTGCCCAATCAACCTGAAATTAGCTCAGAATGATTGTCTTGATGAAATCTCAGACAAGTTCGAAATTGGGTCATCTGGGGTCAAAAAGTAGGTCACGGGGTCAAATCTTAGAAAAACCTTGTGTGCACTCTAGAGGCCACATTTTTTGCCCAATCAACCTGAAAATTGATCAGAATGATTGTCTTGATCAAATCTCGGACAAGTTCGAAATTGGGTCATCTTGGGTCAAAAACTAGGTCACGGGGTCAAATCTTAGAAAAACCTTGTGTGCACTCTTGAGGCCACATTTTTTGCCCAATTAACCTGAAATTTGCTCAGAATGTTTGTCTTGATGTAATCTCGGACAAGTTTGAAATTGGGTCATCTGGGGTCAAAAACTAGGTCACGGGGTCAAATCTTAGAAAAACCTTGTGTGCACTCTAGAGGCCACATTTTTTGCCCAATCAACCTGAAATTAGCTCAGAATGATTGTCTTGATGAAATCTCAGACAAGTTTGAAATTGGGTCATCTGGGGTCAAAAAGTAGGTCACGGGGTCAAATCTTAGAAAAACCTTGTGTGCACTCTAGAGGCCACATTTTTTGCCCAATCAACCTGAAAATTGATCAGAATGATTGTCTTGATCAAATCTCGGACAAGTTCGAAATTGGGTCATCTGGGGTCAAAAAGTAGGTCACGGGGTCAAATCTTAGAAAAACCTTGTGTGCACTCTAGAGGCCACATTTTTTGCCCAATCAACCTGAAAATTGATCAGAATGATTGTCTTGATCAAATCTCGGACAAGTTCGAAATTGGGTCATCTGGGGTCAAAAACTAGGTCACGGGGTCAAATCTTAGAAAAACCTTGTGTGCACTCTTGAGGCCACATTTTTTGCCCAATTAACCTGAAATTTGCTCAGAATGTTTGTCTTGATGAAATCTCGGACAAGTTTGAAATTGGGTCATCTGGGGTCAAAAACTAGGTCACGGGGTCAAATCCTAGAGAAACCTTGTGTGCACTCTAGAGGCCACATTTTATGCCCAATCAACCTGAAATTTGCTCAGAATGATTGTCTTGATGAAATCTCGGACCAGTTTTAAATTGGGTCATCTGGGGTCAAAAACTAGGCCACTGGGTCAAATCTTAAAATAACCTTGTGTGCACTCTAGAGGCCACATTTTTTGCCCAATCAACCTGAAAATTGATCAGAATGATTGTCTTGATAAAATCTCGTACAAGTTTGAAATTGGGTCATCTGGGGTCAAAAACTAGGTCACAGGGTCAAATCTTAGAAAAACCTTGTGTGCACTCTAGAGGCCACATTTTTTGCCCAATCAACCTGAAATTTGCTCAGAATGATTGTCTTGATAAAATCTCGGACAAGTTTGAAATTGGGTCATCTGGGGTCAAAAACTAGGTCACAGGGTCAAATCTTAGAAAAACCTTGTGTGCACTCTAGAGGCCACATTTTTTGCCCAATCAACCTGAAAATTGATCAGAATGATTGTCTTGATAAAATCTCGGACAAGTTTGAAATTGGGTCATCTGGGGTCAAAAACTAGGTCACAGGGTCAAATCTTAGAAAAACCTTGTGTGCACTCTAGAGGCCACATTTTTTGCCCAATCAATATGAAATTTGCTCAGAATGATTGTCTTGATCAAATCTTGGAAAAGATTGAAATTGGGTCATCTGGGGTCAAAAACTAGGTCACAGGGTCAAATCTTAGGAAAACCTTGTGTGCACTCTAGAGGCCACACTTTTTGCCCAATCAACCTGAAATTTGCTCAGAATGATTGTCTTGATGAAATCTCGGACAAGTTAGAAATTGGGTCATCCGGGGTCAAAAACTAGGTCACGGGGTTAAATCTTAGAAATACCCTGTGTGCACTCTGGAGGCCACATTTTTTGCCCAATCAACCTGAAATTAGCTCAAAATGATTGACTTGATGAAATCTCGGACAAGTTTGAAATTGGGTCATCTGGGGTCAAAAAGTAGGTCACTGGGTCAAATCCTAGAGAAACCTTGTGTGCACTCTAGAGGCCACATTTTATGCCCAATCAACCTGAAATTTGCTCAGAATGATTGTCTTGATGAAATCTCGGACCAGTTTTAAATTGGGTCATCTGGGGTCAAAAACTAGGCCACTGGGTCAAATCTTAAAATAACCTTGTGTGCACTCTAGAGGCCACATTTTTTGCCCAATCAACCTGAAAATTGATCAGAATGATTGTCTTGATAAAATCTCGTACAAGTTTGAAATTGGGTCATCTGGGGTCAAAAACTAGGTCACAGGGTCAAATCTTAGAAAAACCTTGTGTGCACTCTAGAGGCCACATTTTTTGCCCAATCAACCTGAAATTTGCTCAGAATGATTGTCTTGATAAAATCTCGGACAAGTTTGAAATTGGGTCATCTGGGGTCAAAAACTAGGTCACAGGGTCAAATCTTAGAAAAACCTTGTGTGCACTCTAGAGGCCACATTTTTTGCCCAATCAACCTGAAATTAGCTCAAAATGATTGACTTGATGAAATCTCGGACAAGCCTGAAATGGGGTCATCTGGGGTCAAAAAATAGGTCACTAGGTCAAATCTTAGAGAAACCTTGTGTGCACTCTAGAGGCCACATTTTTTGCCCAATCAACCTGAAATTTGCTCAAAATGATTGTCTTGATGAAATCTCAGACAAGTTCGAAATTGGGTCATCTTGGGTCAAAAACTAGGTCACGGGGTCAAATCTTAGAAAAACCTTGTGTGCACTCTTGAGGCCACATTTTTTGCCCAATTAACCTGAAATTTGCTCAGAATGTTTGTCTTGATGTAATCTCGGACAAGTTTGAAATTGGGTCATCTGGGGTCAAAAACTAGGTCACGGGGTCAAATCTTAGAAAAACCTTGTGTGCACTCTAGAGGCCACATTTTTTGCCCAATCAACCTGAAATTAGCTCAGAATGATTGTCTTGATGAAATCTCAGACAAGTTTGAAATTGGGTCATCTGGGGTCAAAAAGTAGGTCACGGGGTCAAATCTTAGAAAAACCTTGTGTGCACTCTAGAGGCCACATTTTTTGCCCAATCAACCTGAAAATTGATCAGAATGATTGTCTTGATCAAATCTCGGACAAGTTCGAAATTGGGTCATCTGGGGTCAAAAAGTAGGTCACGGGGTCAAATCTTAGAAAAACCTTGTGTGCACTCTAGAGGCCACATTTTTTGCCCAATCAACCTGAAAATTGATCAGAATGATTGTCTTGATCAAATCTCGGACAAGTTCGAAATTGGGTCATCTGGGGTCAAAAACTAGGTCACGGGGTCAAATCTTAGAAAAACCTTGTGTGCACTCTTGAGGCCACATTTTTTGCCCAATTAACCTGAAATTTGCTCAGAATGTTTGTCTTGATGAAATCTCGGACAAGTTTGAAATTGGGTCATCTGGGGTCAAAAACTAGGTCACGGGGTCAAATCCTAGAGAAACCTTGTGTGCACTCTAGAGGCCACATTTTATGCCCAATCAACCTGAAATTTGCTCAGAATGATTGTCTTGATGAAATCTCGGACCAGTTTTAAATTGGGTCATCTGGGGTCAAAAACTAGGCCACTGGGTCAAATCTTAAAATAACCTTGTGTGCACTCTAGAGGCCACATTTTTTGCCCAATCAACCTGAAAATTGATCAGAATGATTGTCTTGATAAAATCTCGTACAAGTTTGAAATTGGGTCATCTGGGGTCAAAAACTAGGTCACAGGGTCAAATCTTAGAAAAACCTTGTGTGCACTCTAGAGGCCACATTTTTTGCCCAATCAACCTGAAATTTGCTCAGAATGATTGTCTTGATAAAATCTCGGACAAGTTTGAAATTGGGTCATCTGGGGTCAAAAACTAGGTCACAGGGTCAAATCTTAGAAAAACCTTGTGTGCACTCTAGAGGCCACATTTTTTGCCCAATCAACCTGAAATTAGCTCAAAATGATTGACTTGATGAAATCTCGGACAAGCCTGAAATGGGGTCATCTGGGGTCAAAAAATAGGTCACTAGGTCAAATCTTAGAGAAACCTTGTGTGCACTCTAGAGGCCACATTTTTTGCCCAATCAACCTGAAATTTGCTCAAAATGATTGTCTTGATGAAATCTCAGACAAGTTTGAAATTGGGTCATCTGGGGTCAAAAACTAGGTCACGGGGTCAAATCTTAGAAAAAACCTTTTGTGCACTCTAGAGGCCACATTTTTTGCCCAATCAACCTGAAAATTGATCAGAATGATTATCTTGATGAAATCTCGGACAAGTTTGAAATTGGGTCATCTGGCGTCAAAAACAAGGTCACAGGGTCAAATCTTAGAAAAACCTTGTGTGCACTCAAGAGGCCACATTTTTTGCCCAATCAACCTGAAATTTGCTCAGAATGATTGTCTTGATAAAATCTCGGACAAGTTTGAAATTGGGTCATCTGGGGTCAAAAACTAGGTCACAGGGTCAAATCTTTGTAAAACCTTGTGTGCACTCTATAGGCCACATTTTTTGCCCAATCAACCTGAAATATGCTCATAATAATTGTCTTGATGAAATGTACAAAAAGTTTGAAATTGGGTCATCTGGGGTCAAAAACTAGGTCACTAGGTCAAATTTAAGAAAAACCTTGTGTGCACTCTAGAGGCCACATTTTATGCCCAATCAGCCTAGTCAGAATAATTATCTTGATAAAATCTCAGACAATTTCAAAATTTGGTCATCTGGGGTCCTAAACTAGGTCATGGGGTCCAGTCTTGGGGATTTTTTTTGCCCAATCAAGCTGAAAATTTGTCAGAATGATTATCTTATACAGGCCACAAATCTTAGTAAAATGTGATCATTTTGGAGGCTCAGACACACCATATACAGAAAGCTATTATGTCAGGCAGGCCTGTAGGAACAGGGGGGCTAGGGGGGCTAAACCCTTCCAAAGTTGGCCAAAAATACCAATTTTTCTTAATTTTACACTTAAAATTTTGGGGAAATCCCAATTAGCCCCCACCCCCCAATATTTAGGATAGAGTCTATAGCCCCCCATTATGAAATTGCTTCCTATGGGCCTGTCAGGTGAGCGCTTCAGGGCCAATGGCCCTCTTGTTGTGACAAGCTCCCGTATAGGCGAGCTACGTTGTCCGCGGACAACTCTTGTTTAGGGAGCAGGAACTTTATGTCCATGGAACTAATGTCACAGCCCTAGTGTCGGAGTCAGCGTTGCATCTTGAAAAACTTTAACCTGGTCTATATCTCAGGCATTATTAGAGATACAGCCTTGATATTTCACACATAGATACTTCCCACCAAGACCTTTCATTTGGGACCATGACCTTTGACCTTGACCTTGGAGTTGGACCTACTTTTAAAAAAAAACTTTAACCTGGCCTATATCTCATGCACTATTATAGATAGAGCCTTGATATTTCAAATATGGATATCTCGTGCCTTGACCTTGAGACCATGACCTTTGACCAAGTGACCTTGACCTTGGACAAGCTCTTGTATAGGCAAGCTATGTTGTCTGTGGACAAATCTTGTTGTTAAAATGTGCTTGAAATATGCAGATTTTCAGCTTAGATTTTAGGGATGGGCGTTGATACGAATGTTGGCATTTATTAGAATATCAATAATTTGTCACTTTTCAACGAAAACCTTGTAACTGCAGCTTGTTTTAAGCTGCAGTTACAAGGTTTTTGTTGAAAAGCAGTAAAAATTATTGTATATTTCTAATTTCAGCAAAAAGTGATGCTATGTTTCCGTGCATGGGAAGATTGGGCTGTATATCCAAATGATTATCTGATCAATCTACAGAATATTTTCCTGGGCTTAGTTATGAAAGAGGTGAGTGATTAACCTTTCCCAAACCACAAATTTTTAGGGTAACCCACTTCAAAAACTGCCTCAAAAGACAAAATTGAAGTTATTAAAGATATAATTTGTGTAAAATATGCTGGTTACCAACAGTTTCTTCTTTTGTTTCAATATTTTCCCAAGTCTTTGCTATTAGGGACGTCAAAACCAGGTCTTGTTTGGGAAAGGGTTAATTGTTGTGTCAGCTTTGTTGATCTTTTCCCAAATGGCAAAATTTTTAGGGTTGTCCAACTTAAAAGCTGCTGCAGACGCCATATTTAGCAATTATAAAGAAGATTTTTGAGCAGTATGGCACAGAAAATATTGAGGCAAAAGGAGAAATTGCTGATCATCAGCAATTTCTTCTTTTGCCTAAATCTTTTCCTAAGCCTTTTCTGTTTTGGAAGTCAGAACTTGGTCTTTGTTTTGGATAGGATTAAAAAAAGTTGCAGCTATAGCTCTAAGCATATAAAATGTAGTTATGGTGTTTTTGAGCATTGTCAACCATTTAAATCTGGGCAGTTTCACTTTCACTTTTCTAAAATGTATTGTCTTCCTTTGTTCTGTGTTTATGCATGTGTTAGGATGACAATGGAAAACTATGGCATGCGCATAATGATCTATTTTAAGGTATAAGACCCATCATTAAAAACACCACTTTCTGGCCATGGGACATGCACCAAATTACACACACTTGTAACTACACTTCAAATAAGTTGATTCACCGTGCTGGATTTCAAGATTATGCTTCAAGAAGAAAATAATTTACAAATATCTTTTTACTCTATATTCATATGCAAGGGAGGTAATTCATAACATTTTTGTCAAATATTTCCATAATTATGCATTAATTCAAAATTCTAAACTGTTCAAAATGCTTATGTTTGTATTTGGAATAGAAATATAACACAGTTTAGGATTTACTGGCACTTTTCAAATTTCGCCTCTGGCTCTCTGGTGCTAATGATGGGTTGTATACGTTAAGCCTCAGTATCCAAAAACTTGGGCATACTTTTTTACCTGTGTCTGTCTGTCTGTCTGTCTGTAATCATCGGTCAACCTGTCTGTCCAAAAACCTAAATTGGTATTTTCTCCTAAACCATGCATTGTAACACCCCTGTAGATCAGCCTTTACCCTTATTAGTGCACACATCTTGCTTTTCACCTATTCATTAAACTTTAAGTTTGAAATAGATAGTAGGATTACAGAAAGGGCCGAGCGTGGTCAGATCTGGTATGCTTGACAAAAAATGTTACATACAGGATTTCAATATAAACTAAGAAAAAATCAGATTTGTCCAACTCCAGATTTCTCGAGGTAAAATAATGTACCCTACAACACAAGTTTCGACTGTACAATGTACTATTGTGTGTATTGATTTTCTCCTTTTGTATGTAACACAACTTGTTTGTTTGCAGGAGAAGAAGATCCCCTCCCAACATGAGATGGACGGATTCCCACTGAAGTCTGAACCAGATCTGGATGGTATACCGTTAGATGTCCACGTACATGGTACACCGAGACATGGCACGCCCGGACACGGCACACCCAGACGGACGGACAGAATGATGTCTGATGATAAACTAGAGGACCTGGATGGTGCCCCACTCGCTGAAGATTTAGACGGGGAACCATGTAATTTAAGTTAAATAGCTAGCAATGAAAATTGAAATAATAATGCTAACATTACTTTGAAAAAATAATATACAATTGATTGCAATGAAAAATGAAAAACAAATGCTAGCATTGAAAAATGAACAAATCATAGTTAATGAAAAATATAAAACGAAAAAGCTGCCAGTAATATCCGAAAAGGGCAGTTAGGTAGTACTAGTATATTTAGATAGATATACAAAAATGTTATGCAAATGATAGCAATTAAGAATGTAAAACAAAAGATGACAATGGAAAACATATAACAAATTATAGCAATGAAAAATGTAAATAAACGATAGCAATTCAAAATTTTATGCAAATGATAGTATTGAAAAAAAGATATAAAAATAGTGATGAAAAATGTGATTCAAGTAATAGATCTAGCAATGAAAAATTTGAAATGAATGAACGTCAATCGCACGCTATTCTGCAATTTTTACATTTTTCACTATATTCTCTCAAAATTATCAATATACTTTAATTATGTACATAAATAGAAGTCAATCTTAGGAAATTATATTATTTCCGATCAATTTCAGCATGTTATATGTGATTTAATTTCATATAAAGAAAACAATAACTTACATTAACTCATAAAAATGCTTACATTTTCGCGTAACGCGCAACGAAATTCAAATATAATTAAGATACAAAATGCAATAGAATTGCTAATCTTCGGTCGATTTTCAAAATTCTTTTAACGTCGGAATCCTTATATCGTGAGTAAATATGGCACTTGCATGAGGGACGTCAGAAATGTTATTTGCGTCAAAACAAGGTAAACAACGGCAGCATGTACCAATGTAACGTTTTTATACGCCGCCGGAGGCGGACGTATATTGGCGTCATCTTCTCCGTCTGTCCGTCCGTCCATCCGTCCATCCGTCCATCCGTCCGTCCGTCCGTACGTACGTCCACTTTTCTTGTCAACGCAACTCCTCCTAAGTTTCTGGCTGGATCTTCTTGAAACTTGGTCAATGTTATCACCTCAATTGGTAGATGTGCATGAAGGAAGGATTTTATGGTTCGTTGATTTTTGCCTGAGTTATGCCCCTTAAAAACTTAGTCTCTGGGGCTTATTGAAATTGCAGCCTTGTCAACGCAACTCCTCCTAAGTTTCTGGCTGGATCTTCTTGAAACTTGGTCAATGTTATCACCTCAATTGGTAGATGTGCATGAAGGAAGGATTTTATGGTTCGTCGATTTTTGCCTGAGTTACGCCCCTTAAAAACTTAGTCTCTGGGGCTTATTGAAATTGCAGGCTTGTCAACGCAAGTCCTCCTAAGTTTCTGGCTGGATCTTCTTGAAACTTGGTCAATGTTATCACCTCAATTGGTAGATGTGCATGAAGGAAGGATTTTATGGTTCGTCGATTTTTGCCTGAGTTACGCCCCTTAAAAACTTAGTCTCTGGGGCTTATTGAAATTGCAGGCTTGTCAACACAACTCCTCCTAAGTTTCTGACTGGATCTTAATGAAACTTGGTCAATGTTATCACCTCAATTGGTAGATGTGCATGAAGGAAGGATTTTATGGTTCGTTGATTTTTGCCTGAGTTATGCCCCTTAAAAACTTAGTCTGGGGCTTATTGAAATTGCAGCCTTGTCAACACAACTCCTCCTAAGTTTCTGGCTGGATCTTAATGAAACTTGGTGGATGTTATCACCTCAATTGGTAGATGTGCATGAAGGAAGGATTTCATGGTTCATTGATTTTTGCCAGAATTATGCCCCCTTCAATCTTAGTCTCTGGGGCTTAATGATATTTCAGCCTCGTGAATGCAATTCCTTCCAGGTTTTTCACTGGATATTTATAAAAACCTTTTTGTGAACACAATTTTTTAAAGGTTTTTCAGTGAATATTTATAAATCCTTGTCAATGTCATTTTTTTGTCTCAAGTTTTATAAGTGGCGGCGTATATTGTGACGATGGCACTCTTGTTTCCTCATAGGTCGGCTACAGTATGTAAAAATTAATTTTCATATATTTTCCGCTACGTCCCTTCAATGATTTTCATTTCATATAAAAGTACATTGTTTCAACAAAAAGGAATGATAAAATTATATTTGAAAGGTTGAATATTTATGTTTGAAACAAAAACGTAGAAAAATTACAAATTTTCTACCCTTCTCGAAAATTGTGTTTATCTAAATGGGGTTCATCTCTTAAACTTTCCTGTTTAAATCGACACGCAAAAACCAGCGCATGATATTACTACTGACAAAAAGTACAAATGATAAGCTTTAAAACAGTATATAATACAATATGATTGATCTTAAAATGTAATAAATTCGATCCTAATTTTAAAATTACAATTTTTCTACCCGACACGCAACGTCGTTGTAGCGTTATATCATAGACGTGCGATGTTGTGTGTGTAATTTGAATTACTATAATACCAAAATTGTTCATACAATTCGTGGGTTTTATATAAAAAACTAAGGATAAAGTTGATGTTTCTGTAAGGAAAGAGATTGAATTTCTTATTCATCATTACATGTACAATGTTTTTTTAATTCTCAAATACACATCGATAAAAATTGATCTGGGTAAAAGATATATTGCCAAAATTGACGCAAGGGATAAAATGTTGGTTATAAGTATTTCTCTTTTTGCTTAAATGTTTTCCAAAATTAAGTTTTAATAAAATCATACAATGAAAGGTATCTTTCAAGCAATGAACAGTTTTTCTGAAAGCTGAATTGTAAAACAAAACAAATGTTGATAAATTGGATTTATTGGCACACTGAAAAAATATCGCGTCAAAATGAGAAAACTCTTGTTATCAAAAATTCACTGTTTTCACAAACCTTTCCTATAAGAAATTTTCATTAGTGTCCAGATTTTAAAATTATCGGACATTGGGCTGGTTTTAACAAGCGTAAACAAATTATGCGTAAACATATTTTGATAACACAACGTCAGGCACCAACATAACGTTGGATAACGTTGGTGAAAGTGACGTTAATACGTTGACTTGCGGAATAGCGTGCTATTGATGTGAAACTCTTAAATCAGATCTATGTTATGTTACAGTGAAAGATGAAGACCATGAGGAGGAAGTGAGAAAGTCTGAAGAAGCAAAGGCTAAAGAGGCGGAAGCTCTGGCTAAATTTACAAAGTCTAAATGGGAAACTGTGGATGAAACTGAATTAGAGGCTCAAGGTTGGTGTTTTTGTATCCATTCTTGTTGCATTCCTAAATTTCCCTGATGAAAATTTTTAGATAAGTCCAAAATCAAAGATTTTGCAGATAACAATTTCCAGTGAATGAATTCCCTCATATTGGCACTCTGGCTAAATTTACAAAGTCTAAATGGGAAACTAGGTGAAACAGAATTAGAGGCTCAAGGTTGGTGTTTTTGTTTCCATTCTTGTTACATTCCGTAACCCTTTCCCAAATAAGACCAGGTTTTGACGTCCCTGATAGAAAAGGCTTGGGAAAACATTGAAACAAAAGAAGAAACTGCTGATAATCAGCAGTTTCTCCTTTTGTCTCAATGTTTTCTATGCTATATCATACATACTTTTAATCATCATCAACATCCATTTTGATGTCTTCAGCAGCGTTTGAATTGGAACATTCAAAAATTTGTCATTCAGGAAAGGGTTAATTTCCCTGATGAAATTTTTTAGATATTAGTCCAAAATCAAAGATATTGCAGACAACAAATTCCAGTGAATGAATTGGGTTAATTAATTCCCGCTTATTGGCACTCTGGCTAAATCTACTAAGTCTTAATGGGAAACTAGATGAAACAGAAATGGTGGCGCAGGTTGATGTTTTTGTATCCATTCTTGTTGCATTACTTAACCCTTTCCCAAACGACAAAATTTTAGGGTTATCCACTTCAAAAACTGCCACAAATGACATAATGAATGTTATTAAAGATAGGACTTGTGTAAGATATGGCATAGAAAATATTGAGGCAAAAGTAGAAACTGCTGGTTGTCAGCAGTTTCTTCTTTTGTCTCAATATTTTCCCAAGCCTTTTCTATTAGGGACGTCAAAACAAGGTCTTGTTTGGGAAAGGGTTAAAACCATTCCAACATAAAAACATTTTTGATGATCCACAAAATGAAAGCTTTGGTATACAGTGCAGAAAATGAAAACATTTCTCCTGACAAAAAATCTTCATTTACCATAAAGATTACTACCCAGAAAGAAAAAAAGAGTAAAATTTCATTCATTCAATTTGGTCATCTCCACCATCTTCGAAATTTAGATAAAAATTTTGGTGTCTGGTATTGGGTTAACCCTTTCCAAAACAAGGCCTGTTTTTTACGTCCTTAATACGTAAGGTTTGGTAAAACATTGAGGCAAAAGAAGAAAGTGCTGATAATCAGCACTTTCTCCTTTTGCCTCAACATTTTCAGAGCTATATGTATACTGATCCAATATAAATCAACACATATTTTGTCGTCTGAAACAGCTTTTGAATTGAGCCACCCAAAAATGTTGTATGGGAAAGGGTTAAGATATGGATTTTATGACTGCATCAGCAGATGAAGTATCATGTTTACCCATTTCCATTTTCTCGTCCCTAAAGAACTTTGACATATATCTATCTGTCAAAGATATTGTTACAAGTACTAGTTTGAGGAATTCTCCTTTATAATGTTTGAATCTTTCCGAAGAGATGAAGCAGTTCAAACTTAACCCATTACCAAACGGCCAAAATTTGGACTGTTCCAATTCGAAAGGTGTAGCAGACGACAATTTCAAGTTGATGAGATTTTAAAAATCTTTCTATTTTGTGGTAGAAAACATTGCGGAAAAAGAAGAAATTGCTTGTCACAAGCAATTTCTTCATTTTTCACAATGTTTTCCAAAGCAATTTTATTGTGAGGAGTCAAAAAGAGTCACTGTGTGGTAATGGGATTACCCTCGTTACATTTATGTATGAACTCGTTTGAATTTATTGCATGTTTCTCCTTAAATTCCAGCATTTTGGTAAACTATTCTTGGTTGTACTAGAACATATTGTTGTTTATTTCAGCAATGACGACGTCCAAGTGGGATCTGTTAGATGACAGTAAACAGGGCAATGAGGAAGATCTAGATGGCATGTAAGTTATAACAGTTTTTGTGGCGATAAGCCTGACAGCCTCAGTGGCGCAATGGATAGCGCGCTCGACTTGTAGCCCGGTGGTTAAGAGTTCGAGCCCCGCTCTGGGAAGGTGTGTCTTATGGCAAGACACTTAATTGTCAGCCTCAGTCTACCCAGCTGTTTGAAGTTGGTAGCAGTGAGGTAAACACTTACTGCCTCTTCTCTTCCACTTATAAAAATGTTTCGAGTTACAAAAGTTTGTTTCTGTTCAAAGTTATTCACTGTATATAGAGCACTAGTTACATGTAGATTAGTTACCATACACTAGTTCAGCTAGTGGTGCCTCGATAAGCGGGGGAAAATACGCACAAACAAACAAAAGCCTGCTGTCTGACTTCATATGAGTGGAAAAGTAAAGTTAGGGTTGAGCTTTCATTGTGGTTGGCATATTGTAAACTTTGAAAACTTAACCCTTCTCGTGCTGTTCACGACAATATACTGGTGTATCCAAAGCTTTGGCAGGCAGAATAGGCTAAGATCAGCCTGCACAGATGTGCAATCTGATCTTAGCCTACATTGCCTGCTTTCTGCTCCATTTTTGTGGCGAAAACTTGAACTAATCTTACAGAATTATCTCTTTAACCCATTCCCAAACATAAACGCTTTTTGACGCCCTTCAAGATAAAGGCTTTTGAAAACATTGTGGAAAATGTAGAAATTGATTTTGACGAGCAATTTCTTCATTTCCCACAATGTTTTCTACCCAAAAAGACCAAAATATATAAAGGGGGTGTCTCACGAATAGGAAAAATAACATGGGAGTCTGCCCACGCTTGGAATTTAATGAAATTTGGCGTGAAGTTAGTACACTAGATAACGGTTCATATTCATGAAATGTTTCAAATCGCACATTCCAGAAAACAATTTTCTCGGAATTTTAAGTTTTCACCCTGAAAAAAGAGGGTACCCTGATTAAAACGGCGTGCAAGCGTTCTGGTTGTTAGTTTCATCGCGTAATCTATTCTAAAAATAATGCCCAGTAGTCCGTGATGCTGTATGAAACAAAAATATATATAATTATGTACAAAAAAATTGTTTAATATCAACTGATGTAAGGGGGTAACCCAAAAATTCATTGTTTTTAAATATTTTAAGCAAATTCTGTTCAAAAATTTTCTTTGTTCCAGTTTTTGTCAAGATTTGAAAATTATGTAAAAGTTGCGCACACATATACGGATGATTATCGTGAAATATCGAGAAAAAATAAAACCGGTAAAATGTTGCTTTTGGAATTTCCCACTGAATAGTGCACATTTCCAAGAATGGACAAAATTAAGATTTTTTTAAAAATGACTTTTTCCAAATGTTTTCTTTACTTTTTTGGTTATTTTAGTTTACCTGAGGATAAATCAAGATGCAAGGCATTTTTTCGGTTATTTCCTGTCATCTGTCTGTGTGTCTGTCTGTCTGTTGGCATTTTCTCAAAAATTCTTTTTTCTCCCAATCTAATATGTAAATCTTTTTGAAACTTGATAAAAAGTATCCTTGGGTTAAAGGAGTACAACTCTGTGTATTAGAATTTCTTTTTGTCATAAACATTTGTTGCTGTGGCAGCATAAAAGGGGAAACATTTCTTATAATAAAAATAAGCTCTTTTTGTAGAGTTTTACACAGCCACGAGGTTTTAAATTTTGTATGTAAGTTTGCTAAGGGGTAGACTTCAAAGTTGGTTACAATATTTTTGTCCAGGGTCACATTAGATCTTGTCCTATGTGTACCTACTTTACAAAAAAGAGAGGAAATTTTCTATAAAAATCATTTTAAATTATTCAAGTCAGCCGTGATTCATGAAAGCTAACAACAAGAGTTGTTTATAGATCTTTTGAAACATGAGAAAGCAAATAAGAAAAAGCACCAATTTCTCTGATGGCATTTGACAATCGTGCAAATGTGAAAATATTGTTGTGATGTATAAGAAACAGATAATCCAGCTCCCATGTGACTATTTAGGGCTATTGATGTCTAAATAACATGTTAATCATATGACATCATTGAAATGTGTATAAATTGTGTATCAATACAGGTTAAGCTATGGTCAAAAAATAATTTGAGGAAATAATTGCACCCTGTTTTATCCCAATAGGGCCACGTTTTGAAATAAACAAGCACATTTTCAACTGTGTAACTGAAAAGATATAATGCTGTAACAGTCTTTTACTGAATCATAGGGGGCCTTCCATATCATGTTAGTTCATTAGGGGCGCTTAGAGCAAAAATATTTGGTTATGTATTGGTTACCTGGAAGGGCACCTTTGATGCTTTACCGTACCGGTTCTAAGCGTCTTTTCAATTTCATAACATTTGGCTTGACATTTATTGCATGTCATAGTCTCACTAAAAATGGTGCATAGACAATGTGACCAAATAGTAAAGAAAACTTGCAATGTGTATATGTATGCCTATCTTGGCTTCCATACATTTAATTTTGTAAATATAAGTAATATTTATATTAATTCTATGTTTTTTTCCAATGAGTATCTTGGGCATGAATATTGCTGTAGGTTTGTACTGTATGCTACAGTTGATTTTACTGAATATAAAAATGTTTTTAGGAGCACAATCAAATTTTTACTGAATACAAGTTTTGGACCAAAACATCACCTTCATCAATAATATGTATTATATGACATTGTTACCGGTTTTGGATTTCTATATAATTTGGCTGGAAGTAAGAGGAAATATGTAACATGTTTTTGTGATGATATGGAATCTTGACAAAGACTCCAACATACTTAACTTTGGAATTCAATTTTACTCTTTTCCAAAATTTTGCTGAAAAATATGCATTTTTTCATGATTAATTCAATAAAAAACATTCATAATAATTTCCTCAAATACCTTTTCTGGTATGAATGTAATGCCTGATGTGTCTCGGTTCAAATTCAATTGACAGATCGTGAAAATACACAAAACTAAAGTTTTGCGACACATGAAAAAGGGCCATGTTTCATGTTATAGTGGGAATAAGTCAAGGTAGCTTTTTGAAATCCAGTTTGGATTATCTAAGAAACTAAATGCATTTTCATAGCTTGTATATGGTCCTTTATCACCATGCAGAATTAAAAGAAAATTCATGCGTGGGCAGATTTGAGACACCCCCTTTATATTCACTGGAAATTGTCGTCTGTATCATAATTCAATTTCGTACAGTCCAAAATTGTGCCGTTTGTTAATGGGTTAATTAATTGGTTTGTTTGAAAGATTATTTAAAGTAAGCAGGACAAGGGTTAAATAGATCTACCACTCTTACACAATAGTTATGAATTGCATGACTAGAACTACTAAATAACCATGTTTTGCCTTTTTAGCTCACCTGAGCAACATGCTCAAGGTGAGCTTTTGTGATCACCCTGTGTCCGGCGTGCGTCGTGCGTTGTGCGTCGTGCGTCGTGCGTCGGAAGGCGTCAACAATTTCTTTAAACATCTTCTCCTCCTTAACCACTGGGCCAATTCTTACCAAACTTGGCAGGCATGTTCCCTGGGTGACCCTTTTCAAAACTTGTTTTCAAATTTTTGATTCGTCAAAAAATGTGGGCGTGGCAGGGCAGGGCTTATCAGACTTAGAGAAATTGTTACATAATTCTTCAAAAATCTTCTTCTCCTTAACCATTTAGTCAATTTTTACCAAAGTTGGCAGAAATGTTCCTTGGGTAACCCTTTTCAAAACTTGTTTTCAAATTTTTGATTCGTCAAAAAATGTGGGCGTGGCAGGGCGGGGCTTATCAGACTTAGAGAAATTGATACATAATTCTTCAAAAATCTTCTTCTCCCTAACCATAGAGTCAATTTTTACCAAAGTTGGCAGAAATGTTCCTTGGGTGACCCTTTTCAAAACATGTTTTCAAATTTTTGATTCGTCTAAAAATGTGGGCGTGGCAGGGCGGGGCTTATCAGACTTAGAGAAATTGATAAATAATTCTTCAAAAATCTTCTTCTCCCTAACCATAGAGTCAATTTTTACCAAAGTTGGCAGAAATGTTCCTTGGGTGATCTTTTTCAAAACTTGTTTTCAAATTTTTGATTCGTCAAAAAATGTGGGCGTGGCAGGGCGGGGCTTATCAGACTTAGATAAACCATGAGAAAATTCTTTAAAAATCAACTATTGGTCCAATCTGTACCAAACTTGGCAGGAATGTTCCTTGAGTGACTGTTTTCAATGCCTCTTGATAAATCTTTGTTTCGTTAAAAAAATGTGGGCGTGGCAGGGCGGGGATTATCAGACTTGAAGAAATTGTTAAATAATTCTTCAAAAATCTTCTTCTCATTAACCATTGATTCAATTTTTATCAAACTTGGCAGAAATGTTCCTTGGGTGATCTTTTTCAAAATTTGTTTTCAAATTTTTGATTCATCAAAAAATGTGGGCGTGGCAGGGCGGGGCTTATCAGACTTAGAGAAATTGTTAAATAATTCTTTAAAAACCAAATGTTGATCCAATTTGTACCAATCTTGGCAGGAATGTTCCTTGAGTGAGTGTCTGTACTGCCTGTGTTTCAAATTTTTGATTTGTCAGAAAATGAGGGTGTGGCAGGGTGAGGCTTATCAGACTTAGAGAAATCATTAAGTAATTCTTAAAAAATCTTCTTCTTAACCAATGGATAAATTTTTACCAAACTTGGCAGAAATGTTACTTGGATGACCATTTTCAAAATTTGTTTTCAAATTTTTGATTTGTCAAAAAATGTGGGCATGGCAGGGCGGGGCTTATCAGACTTAAAGAAATCATGAAAAAAATCTTTAAAAATCAACCATTGGTCAAATTTAAACCAAACCTGGCAGATCTGTTTCTTGAGTGACTGTTTTCAATGTGTGTTTATGAATTTTTTGATTTGTCAAAAAATGTAGGTGCGGCAGGGCGGGGCTTATCAGACTTGGAGAAGTTATTAAACGAATCCTTGAAAATTTTCTTCTCCTTAACTGTTGGACAAATTATATCAAATTATCCAGGAATGTTCCTTGGGTACCCGTTTCAGTGGTAATTTTACAATTTTAAGACTGTGGGTCCTTGGGACTCACTGGATTCCATATCAATGAGTCCAGCTACTAGCTTAGTGAGTCTAATACACTGTTTTCAATAGGAAATTGTAAAAATTGTTGCATCCTGAGACTCGCTAGAATTAAAACTTTGCATCCGACAGACCAAATTATGAGTAAAAGTTGCAGGATGCGCAGGTAAAAAAATCACTGCGTTTTTATTTGTTTTTTTACAAATTTGTGATTGGTTGAAAATGTGGGCATGGCAGGATGTTTATACGACTAGGAGAAATGACAAGAAAATTCTTTAAAAATCAACTGTTGGGTCAATTTGAACCAGGGATGTTGCTTGAGTGACTCTTTTTAACAATAATATTGTTTGTGAATTTTTGATTTGTTTAAAAATTTGAGTGTGGCAGGGTAGGGCTTATCAGACTTCAAAAAATGATAAAGAAATTCTTCAAAAATCAACCATGGGGCCAATTTAAACCAAGAGAACAAAATGCTTATTGAGTTACTCTTTTCAAACACTTGGTTATAAATTTTTGATAGGATAATAAATGTTGATGAGGCAAGGAGGGGCTTATCATATTAAGCGTATGTATACCTGTAATGTATCATTCTGATGTTTCAAAATTGTAAATTGTTAATTGTAAAAGTTTAATCCTGATTATAACAAGAGCCGTCACAGACGGATTATGCTCCTCGAATAAGTGTTTGTCACAAAATAAAAACTATCATACATTAAGCCCCCTTTTCCCATGACAGCTTTTTTGTACACACATTATTTATAGAATACGGTTTAGAACATCCTATTTATTACATGAGCACAAAATTTAATTAAATTCTGCCCATTAGATGAAGAGAAATAAGAGAAAAACTTATTTTTACACTAAGGCCCCTTTTTCCATGACGCAGCCTTAAATTTACTAACGGAGAAAATGGTCCCTAGGTATTGACCCAGGGAGTTTACATGTGAAGTTTCATTGAATTTGGTCCAAGGGTTGCTGAGATATGGCTGTGGACGGACGGACCGACAGACACACGGACGGACGGACGGACGGATGGACAGCGTGGCGACTATATGCTCCCCCCGAAATTTTTTCGGGGAGCATAAAAATCAAACTGGAACAGCACATGATATTCAATTTTAAAGATGTATGCAAATTATGCTACTACATGCAATATGATTGAATACTAATGTGACTTCATTGTCTTCATTGGAAATTATGAACAGAACAGAACAGAACAGAACAGTTTAATTGGTAAATTAAGACTTGAACACTACGGTTCCTCGTCTTAACACAATTTCAATATGCATGAGGAATGGCAAACATATGTACAAATATATACATTGGTGGAATTATGTCCTTATAGCTTTTCTAATTATTGTTTAATTTTTAAAGAGTAAAACGGAAGATCTAGGCTGATACCATACCTGCATAGTTGCAGGATCGTATCAGTCTACATTTTCCTTGTTCAATGATTTGGTTGTTTTTAATATGATTTCCAAAAAATAGATTAATGTATATTGATTTATGTTAGATGCGGAAGCATATAACTTATTCTTAGACTAGTCAATCTAAAGCTTTCCAGACATGCTATTTTTACTTAAATAGAAACATGTATGATAAGGTATAAATCGTTGATCCCGGTCGAAACCGACACAACCACAACTCCGAGAAGCTGTAGTTGCGGCAGTTTTGAACGTGACCGACGATTTAAAAAGGGCTTAGGGTGTAATTGAATAATTTTTGATTGGACAATGGAAAATTATGAAACTTAATTTTACCCCCCACCTACGAAGTAGACGGGGGTATATTGGTTTCACCATGTCTGTCTGTCTGTCCGTCCGTCCGTCCGTCCGTAGACTTTTTCGTTTCCATGCTCTAACTCATGAACCGGTTGACTTAGGATCATGAAACTTTACACAGTTGTTGCCCATGACCCAAGGAGGTGCCCTATTGTTTTTGGGTCATGAAGGTCAAAGGTCAAGGTCACAATCGGACTTTGTTTAAAATCCGTGTCCATGCTCTAAGTCATGAACCGGTTGACCTAGGATCATGAAACTTTACACAGTTGTTGCCCATGACCCAAGGAGGTGCCCTATTGTTTTTGGGTCACGAAGGTCAAAGGTCAAGGTCACAATCGGACTTTGTTTAAAATCCGTTTCCGTGCTCTAAGTCATGAACCGGTTGACCTAGGATCATGAAACTTTACACAGTTGTTGCCCATGACCCAAGGAGGTGCCCTATTGTTTTTGGGTCACGAAGGTCAAAGGTCAAGGTCACAATCGGACTTTGTTTAAAATCCGTTTCCGTGCTCTAAGTCATGAACTGGTTGACCTAGGATCATGAAACTTTACACAGTTGTTGCCAATGACCCAAGGAGGTGCCCTATTGTTTTTGGGTCACGAAGGTCAAAGGTCAAGGTCACAATCGGACTTTGTTTAAAATCCGTTTCCGTGCTCTAAGTCATGAACCGGTTGACCTAGGATCATGAAACTTTACACAGTTGTTGCCCATGACCCAAGGAGGTGCCCTATCGTTTTTGGGTCATGAAGGTCAAAAGTCAAGGTCACAATCGGACTTTGTTTAAAATCCGTTTCTGTGCTCTAAGTCATGAACCGGTTGACCTAGGATCATGAAACTTTACACAGTTGTTGCCCATGACCCAAGGAGGTGCCCTATTGTTTTTGGGTCATGAAGGTCAAAGGTCAAGGTCACAATCAGACTTTGTTTAAAATCCGTTTCCATGCTCTAAGTCATGAACTGGTTGACCTAGGATCATGAAACTTTACACAGTTGTTGCCCATGACCCAAGGAGGTGCCCTATTGTTTTTGGGTCACGAAGGTCAAAGGTCAAGGTCAGAATTGGACTTTGTTTAAAATCCGTTTCCATTCTCCAACTAAAGAACCTTTTGACCCATAGCACTTTTTTCAGTGACAAGGCGCTAGTGGGGGGTATTTGTCCGCTTTGCGACAGTTCTAGTTTACAATAGTTTGATACGACATACATATTTGTTTACAACAAAATTTATATTGTACACCATCAAATACAGGAAGAACTCAGGTGAGCGATATCAGTGCCTTTCAGGCACTCTTGTTTTGATTTCACAACGTTGTTATATTTTTGTCTACAGGCCAATAGAGGAAGATGTTGATGGGAAGGAAATGTCAGATGATGATGGATATGTTGATGAAGATGAAAACTCGACAGATACACCAAAACATCAACCTGAAATGACAGAGGAGAGGAGGAGAAAACTGAGAGAAATTGAGGTTAGTGATTTGTGAAATAGAGGTTAAATAGAGGTAATCAGAAGATTAGTGTATAGAAATGCCAAAAAATAATGAATATGTTGGTGAAGATGAAAACTTGACAGATACACCAAAACATCAGCCAGAAATGACAGAGGAGAAAACAACTGAGAGAAATAGAGGTTAGTGTTATTTGAAATAGAGGTTCAATAGAGGTTAGTCTGTAGTTTAGTGAAGGTAGAAATAGAATTGTTCCAAATTCTCAATATGACCTCATTTGTATGAAGTATGGAGCATTTGGAACACCGCGGTCAGAATCTAAAAAGCTTTATCTTAAACATCTCAAGAAATCGTAAAAAATCTTGCTCTAAAGAATGCATGTTGGTCGTTGTTTGGTAAAAGTTCAAAGTTTTTTGTTGTCATATGGTCTCCAATTCTCCTATCTTTTACAGCTCAAAGTAATGAAGTATCAAGATGAACTAGAAGCAGGAAAAAGAAGCAGAAAAACCAACATGTCTTTCTCTGAACAAGTGGAACATCACAGGAAGAAACTTCTTGTTAAGGTAAATTGACAATGTTACATGCTGTGTAAGAATTCATTTAACCAAATACATATATGATACATATGATATCTGATAAGACAATGTTTCAGAATTATTTTCTAAGGTGATTAGAATAAAATGAATTTTTGAGCCCTTTACCAAATGACACAATTCTGTGTTGGTATAATTTAAAAACTGCTACAGACGACTTAAATGATGTGCATAAAGAAAGGATTTGCATAAAATAAAACAAAATGATATTGAGGCAAAAGGAGAAAATGCTAGTGATCAGCGTTTTCTTTTTATGCCCCCGATAGGGAGGCATCATAAATTTGACTTGTCCGTCCGTCCGTCTGTCTGTCTGTCCGTCCGTCTGTCCGTCCGTCATTCCGTCCAAAAACTTTAACATTGGCCATAACTTCCTTATTACTTAACATATTTGCTTCATACTTTACCACAACATTCCTTGGTACATTACCTTTCTGTAGGCACATACTTTGGTGACCTTGACCCCTGGATGACCTTGACCTTGAACATAGATTGGCCATAATTTAAAATCAAAGCGATGTCGGGGGCATTGTCATCTTACAGTGACAGCTCTTGTTTTGTATCAATCTTTTCCTTTGCCATTTCTGTTACAGACTTCAAAACCAGGTCGTTAACCTAAGTGGGCGAGCAGCTGGAGGCTCAGTAAGGGTGTTGTGGTAGTACTGGTTTGAGAAACAACAGGAATCCATGGGTAGGTGCTCCAGCCGCCGCGATATGACCCTGGTAGTTGAAAACGGCGCAAAACCCCAATAAACTCAAACTCAAACTCAAAACCAGGTATTGTTAAAAATGGTTGAAGAAATTTGACCAAAGAAATCCCATTATTAACGGGTAATCGTGTTGTTTTCAACATTTTGCAGGAGTTTCAAGATTCACCGTCACGAGACACGCGTAAACGTCACAGATCTGAATCTCCCCCTCCGAGATATGAGGAAAAATCACGATACGATGACAGTCCTAAACGTAAACGGGCAAAAAGGTATTTGGTTTCATTATTTGTATGATGACAGTCGTAAATGTAAACGGGCAAAAAGGTATTTAGTTTCATTGTTAGTGTGTATCTTGAGGTTTGCACTTAAGGTGGTCAGCCTTACTGATATTAATAGGATTTGTATGTCAGAATTATTTGTATGATGACGTAAACATTCGACAGTGGAACGTTCCAGCACGGAATGTTTATGACGTCGCCTGATTAAGTTTGGGTTAGTAAAGAATGTTTAAAACGTTGCACTTAAAATTCTGAAGGCATGTAAATATCTCTAGGGATGGGCTACCTTTACCCATTCCCTTGTAACGTCACATTTTGATGCAATGTTAAGGAAACTATTTTGGAAAATGAAGAAATTACTTTAGACAAGCAATTTCTTCAATCTCACAATATTTTCTGCCCTACAGGGAGACAAAAAATGTAGAATTTTGTTCACATAAAAAAGTCATCTGAAACATCTTTGAATTTGGACTATTCTTCAATGATTACCTTAACTTTTCTTAACCCTTTGCCAAACGACAGAATTTTAGGGTGGTCCAAATTCAAAGCTGCTGCAGACGACAAATGGTTGTGGATAAACACAGGATTTGTGTATATTTTAGCACAGAAAATATTGAGACAAAAGGAGAAACTGCTGGTTATCAGCAGTTTCTTCTTTTGCCTCAATGATTTTTCAAGCCTTTTCTAATTTATAAGTTAAAACCAGGTCTTGTTTGGGAAAGGCTTAAGTCTACATTGTAACAATGATTAACAAATTCAACAATATAGTCACTCCTTTTGACCACCCTACTGGATTTGGATGTAGAAAACCTTAAATGAAAAACAGAAAATACTAATAGCCAACTTTTTTAGCTCACCTGAGCAACATGCTCAAGGTGAGCTTTTGTAATCACCCTGTGTCCGGTGTGCGTAGTGTGTCGTCAACAATTTCTTTAAACATCTTCTCCTCCTTTACCATTGGGTCAATTTTTACCAAACTTGGCAAAAATGTTCCTTTGGTGATCCTTTTCTAAACTTGTTTGCAAATTTTTTATTTACCGAAAAATGTCGGCGTGGCAGGGCGGGGCTTATCAGACTAAGAGAAACTTTGAGAAAATTCTTTAAAAATCAACTATTGGTCCAATTTGTACCAAACTTGGCAGGAATGTTCCTTGAGTGACTGCCTTCAATGCCTTTTAATAATTTTTTGATTTGTCAAAAAATGTGGGCGTGGCAGGGCGGGGCTTATCAAACTTAGAGAAATTGTTAAAAAATTCTTCAAAAATCTTCTTCTTCTTAACCACTTTGTCAATTTTTACCAAACTTGGCAGAAATGTTCCTTAGGTAACCCTTTTCAAAATTTGTTTTCAAATTTTTGATTCGTCAAAAAATGTGGGCGTGGCAGAGCGGGGCTTATCAGACATAGAGAAACCATGAGAAAATTCTTTAAAAATTAACTATTGGTCCAATCTGTACCAAATTTTGCAGGAATGTTCCTTGTGTGACTGTTTTCAATGCCTGTTAACTTTTAATTTGTCAAAAAATATGGGCGTGGCAGGGTAGGGCTTATCAGACTTAGACAAATTGTTAAATAATTCTTCAAAAATCTTCTTTTCCTAAACCACTATGTCAATTTTTACCAAACTTGGCAGAATTGTTCCTTAGGTGACCCTTTTCAAAACTTGTTTTCAAATTTTTTTATTCGTCATAAAATGTGGGTGTGGCGTGGCAGGGCTTATCAGACTTAGAGAAACCTTCAGAAAATTCTTTAAAAATTAACTATTGGTCCAATTTGTACCAAACTTTGCAGAAATGTTCCTTGGTCGACCCTTTTCAAAACTTATTTTCCAAGTTTTGATTTGTCAAAAAATGTAGGCGTGGCAGGGCGGGGCTTATCAGACTTAGAGAAATCATGAAAAAAATCCTTAAAAATCAACCATTGGTCTGTGTTGAAAAACTCAGATGGGTGCTTCAGGGCCCTCAGGGTCCTCTTGTTTTCTTATTTGTAGACACTATGATATTGCTGTTTTGGAAAGGGTTGAATACTTTCTTCTTTCTTTTCTCAGCCCTAAAAAGTCAAGACGATCTAGATCAAGATCACGAACATCAAGGTCACCGTACAGACAGAGATCCAGGTCAAGGTCACGAAGTCCAAGTAGACAAAGACGGAAATCAAAGAAAAACAAACATAGAGACTAGAACTGTATATTTGTTATACCTCCCACAAACAAAGTTTGGTTTGGGTATATAGGAATCACCCTGTCTGTCTGTCTGTCTGTCCACATTTCTCGTCAGCCCAACTCCTCCCAAACAGCGGGATAGATTTTAATGTACAGTTAATTCACGGGAATGATCAACATGACATTAACATTTGAAGGAAGAAATATCTTTGCTCGTCAAGGTCAAAGGCCAACCAAGAAGGAAAATATTGGCCATGAATTTGTGACCCACGTGGGTGGGGGCATTAGTCTGGTTAGCGACTGTTCTTGTTTCTTATGGTGTCTTGAATATCATCACACAATCATTCACAACTTGAGATGAAGGAGATATTGACTTTTCAAAACGCAAAATTTCCTTAACTGCTCATACAATGTTGTGGACCCTCATTGGAATCGTCTCGAGACGATACAAATGAGATCTACAACATAGGGATGGGATTTGAAATAAGAAATTTAGAACGATATGACTCCTGTTTATTGTCTGTTACTCTGATCATTTATATGTCATGTGAGTGCAGTCCAAATTGAAAGATCCTGCAGACGACAATTTCAAATGAATGGAATTTCTAATTTTTAGGACTTTTTGGACGGAAAACATTGTGGGAAATGAAGAAATTGCTTGTCACAAGCAATTTCTTCATTTTCCACGACGTTTTCCAAAGCCATTATCTTGTGAGGAGTCAAAAGGAGTCACTGTGTGGTAATGGGTTAAAGAATTTGTAGATATTCGACAACACTTTCAATTTGTTTGACTATGTACAAAATATTTAGGGAAATTGAGGAAATTCTGATTACCAACACTTATCACCATTTTCTTTCCTGTCAATGCTTATCAAAGGCTTCTTGACTTGATTATGGACGTCAAATCAGATGTTGATTGGGAGAGGGCCATAACAGTAATGTGTAGTGGAACAGTGTTCTAAGTGTATACATACGAAAGCATTAACCCATTACTGCACAGTAACGCCTTTTGACTCCCCCACAAGAAAATGCTTGGGAAAGCATTGTGGAACAATTTATAACAAGCAATTTCTTCATTTTCCACAATGTTTTCTAATCCAAAGTGTAAAGAATTCTAAATTTTCATCAACTTGAAAATTGTCGTCTGCAACATCTTTAAATTGGAACAGTCCAAAATGTTGTCGTCTGGGAATGGGTTAAACAAATAAACAGCTTTATTCAAAATCTTTCATTTCTTGACCCTTTCCCAAATGGTCAAAATTTGGATGGATGCAACTTGAAAGCTTCTGAAGAAGACAAATGGATGTTGATAAAGATAAGATTTGTTTATAATGGATCAGAAAAAATAGTGAGGCAAAAGGAGAAATGGTGTATATCATCATTTTCTTCTTTTGTCTCGATGTGTTCCGAAGCATTTCTAATGAGAATGTCAAAATTCAAGTCTTGGTTGAGAAAGAGTTAAAGCAAATGTGCAGCTGATGATTTAATTGCTGTTGTTATACTGGTATGAAGAAAAATGGCAGAATTGTTTTGATCTGTGACTAAGTCACCGGAATATAATGTTGCTATTCTTCAAAAACCTTGTTACCACAGCTTCTTTAACCCATTACCACACAATGACTCTTTTTGACTCCCTACAAAATAATGGCTTTGGAAAGCATTAAGGAAAATGAAGAAATTGCTTGTGACAAGCAATTTCTTCATTCCCCACAATATTTTCTATCCCAAAAGACCACAAAATTCAAATTTTATTTGTTTAAAATTGTCGTCTGCAACATCTTTCAATTTGGACCCGTGTAAATCTTTTTCGTTTGATAATGGGTTAAAGCTGTAGTTACGGGTGTTTTGGGTGAAAAAGAGCTATACAATAACCAGCAGACTTCATAATCATTCAACCTTGTATACATGCATGTTTGACATTGCAATCTGCTTATTGTCATTATGAATTATGAATGAAAAACATTAAATTGTAAATATGCAGATGTCTTTGTTCATTTTTAGCTCCATTGGCCTTAAAGCTGAAATTCATCTTCGTTTTCATGTCAAATAAGATGAATTCATCTTAAAGAGAATTGTCTAAAAAAAAGATTAGCAAAAATTGCGATTTAAAAAATCGACCCCTAACCCGAGTTATAACCTGATAAAGATACGTGATTTACAGGCGCGCGTAAAACGAAACTGAAATTTACCTGTGGACCAGATATGGATGCTGACGTCATTTGTGCAATCCCATTATAGCCGTGTTAACCTTACATGTATAAACGGTCAACTTTAACTTCAAATTGCGGTGACGTTGCAAAAGCGAATATATTAAATAAAAGCATTTAATAGTGTTTATCATTTGGCCATTAAAGTGGAGAAAAAAAGTGACATTTTTTCGTGAATTTGAACAGTAAAATACAGTTATATTTACATGCCGTGGTCCAAAAATTCTCGAGTATTATACGCTTGAAGTTAGTGGAAATTTCCGGAAAAGTGCCTTTATATCGCTCTTTTAACCCATTCTCACACATTGACGCTGTTTGACGCCTCACAAGATAAAGGCTTTGGAAAACATTGTGGAAATGAAGAAATTGCTTGTGACAAGCAATTTCTTCATTTTCCACAATGTTTTCTATCCCAAAAGTCAAACAATTTCAAAATTTTATCAAATTGAAAATATCGTCTGCAACTTCTTTCAATTTGGACGAGCTCAAATCTTTGCCGTCTTGTAAGGGGTTTACATGTAGATTTAGGATAAATGTTTCTTGTAAACCTCTTAAAAGATATATAATTATGTTGAGAAGTATTTTAGAAATGTTATTTTCTCCAATAACAAAGGAAATCCAACTCTTACATGAAATTGTATTGTATTGGGTTTTTTTTATTATTATTATTATTATTATTATTATTATTATTATTTCATACTGAATTTTATTGGGTTGTTCAATTTGGGAAGACGCAATATGGAGCGTTAAAATCTTGGGTAGGGACATTTTATATGCCGTGATGTAACTTGTACAATTTTCAACCGTTTCCCAAAGACAAAATTTAAGTCTATTAATATGCGGCCCATTATAAAAAACCAGCGGGGAAATGCGAAGTTCTTGGTTATTTTTTTATTATTATTATTTTCCTGACTGAATCGATGCAAAAACTTGTTTGAGAAAGGGTGTGGTGAGCTAGCACTTAATTAACATATTTGCATACAAGTGTCAACTGTTTAATGTCTTGTCTAACAAACTGGTATAATATGAACTACCGGTATTTGTTTGATGGGATTATTCGTATCAAAGGATTACGTAATAAATGGACTTGGTTGGTATAACACACCAGTTTGCAGGTGCGCTACCAGAACATAGTATCAAGAATACCAAAAAACTTTAGTTACGGCATTTTTGTCGCTATTTTTAACATGACTTACCGTTTGCTTCTTGATCCTTTACCAGATCATTTCTCGATGTTTAAAAAAACTCTCTGTTTGAAATATGGAAACATTAGGAAAAACCACTACCTCACTAATTCCCCTTACAATATGAAAATACTGTATTAATTTACTCTTTCCCATCAGAGATCAGGTTTCGACATCCACATTAGAAATCGTTTGGGAAAAAATCATTGAAAGAAAAGAAGAAATTGATGACGGTAAAGAATTTCTCACTTTCCCTAAATATTGTCAGTACTAAACCAAACACATTTTCTTTTTTTAACATCAGTTACTTGTCGTCTATTACTCAAAAATTGAAATACTTATCTGAATTCTTCCCAACATAATGTAACATGGTTAAATGTCATTTACTTCAATATTTGCGTACTAATTATATACTATTTATGCATGTATTAGGCCATTATTAGGCCTTTAAATTCTTTAACAAGTTTTTGCATTTTTTTCAGTCAGGAAAATACCGAAATAATTTCTAACCAAGAACTTCACATTTCAATGCTGTTTTCTTTAAAATGGGCTGCATATCTTTTAGACTTATATTTTGTCCTTGGGAAACGGTTGAAAATTGTGCGAGTTACGTCAAGGGAAATAAATTGTCCATACCCAAGGTTTTAATGTTATATATTGAAACTTCGCAAATGGAACAGTCTTGCAAATTTTAGTTTGACAAAACAATATAATACAAGGCGTGAGACATTCAAAATATTGGTACAAATCACGGAATAAAGAATGGGATTTCCTTTGTTATTGGAGAAAACGACATTTCTACAATACTTCTCAACATAATTATATAGATCTATCTTTTAATAGATTCACAAGAAACATTTATCCTAAATTTATAGATTAAAAAAACATATTAATTGCACTATTCAGTAAATTCCCACTATCACCAAGCGTATAATACTAGAAAATTTTTGGACCACGGCATGTTAATATAACTGAATTTTACTGTTCAAATTCACGAAAAAATGTCACATTTTTTTCTCCACTTTAATGGCCAAATGATAAACACCATAAAATGCTTTTATTTAATATATTTGCTTTTGCAACGTCACCGCAATTTGAAGTTAAAGTCGACCGTTTATACATGTAAGGTTAACACGGCTATAATGGGATTGCACAAATGACGTCAGCATCCATATCTGGTCCACAGGTAAATTTCAGTTTCGTTTTACGCGCGCCTGTAAATCACGTATCTTTATCAGGTTATAACTCGGGTTAGGGGTTGATTTTTTTATCGCAATTTTTGCTAATCTTATTTTTAGACAATTCTCTTTAAGATGAATTCATCTTATTTGACATGAAAACGAAGATGAATTTCAGCTTTAAGGCCAGCAGGCGATGGATGTGTCTGTTGTGCTTCCATCTGTCAGTTAACTTTATCTTTAAAAGATCTTCTTCTCAAGAATTAATTGATGGATTTCAATCAGACTTCGCTGGATTTGATCCTTGGGTGACCCTCTCTCAGATTCTTTCAAATAATATTGATTGAAACAGAAAGTCCGGAGTTATCTGCCTTTGATTGTCAAAAATAGCTGTTTTTGACTCATTATACGCCCGAAGGGTATATTATGTTATGGCCCCGGTTGCCTGTCCGTTCATGACAATAGCTCGCTGGCCTGAAAGGCCAGAGGAGCTAAAACAGTAGAAAACAGAAACTTTGTCAAATTCATGGACACATAACTCATGACTTTCAGGTCTGATCAGAATGAAAATCAAACTCATCCAAGATCATACGAACCCAAAACAGTGTCCATGTTTTGTTTGATCGGTCAATAATTATTGTAGGTGCTAGAGTGTAAACAAAATTGAAAATAGTCGAAAACGTTAATTTTGTCAAATTCACAGGCAGCAAACTCAACCCTTCCTTGTCGGACAAGAGGGACATGCTGGTCCTATATCGCTCACCTGAACCAAATGATATGAGCCACAGTTTTGTTCAAATAAATTAATATTTGTGACTTTAAGACTGAAAACAAACTTATGGTCTACAACATTGTGTCCTGTTTTGTCTTGACTCATTCAAGATCTTATCGTAATCAACATAATATCCAAATTTTATCTTGATTGTTCGATACTTGTGGCTGTAAGAGTTGTGGCTGTCAATTTTGCCAGATTCAAGGGCACATTACTGACAACTTTCTCATTCGATTGGAGCAAAATTCAAACACATGCAATGTCTTGTAATCACCAGCATTATGTCCAAGTTTTGTCTTGATTGGTCAATTGTAGAAGCAATTTAGAGTGTAAACAAAGTTGAAAACAGTCGAAAACAGCAATTTTGTGAAACTCAAGGGCATTTAACTCATGACTTTTTAATCCTATCAATCTGAAAACCAATAATCATACAAGATTTATATTCACCAACATTGTGTCCAAGTTTTGTCTTGATTGGTCAATAATTGTAGAATATAGAGACTAAACAAGGTCAAAAACAGTCGAAAATGGCAATTTTGTCAAATTCAATGGCAAATACAGTCGACACTCGTTGTGTCGAAGTCAGAGGGGCAGTCAAAATACCTCGACATATCCGGAGTTCGACACATCCGATTTTGATTATTTTCGATGGAAACGTTTTTAACCATTTTTGATGGGCATGTGTCCATGATTGAAGTATAGTAGGAAAAGGAAAGAAATTGCTCGAAACGAGCAATTTCTATCCTTTTCCTACGAAATTTCAATGGCTGTATTTGTTTCGGAATTATTTTGATTATCCGATGTTCGACTTATCCGATGTCGAGATAACGAATGTCGACTGTAACTCATAACTTTCTGGTCGGACCAGACCGAAAATCAAAACCGTCCGAGATCTTGTGGTCATCAACATTAGATCTAAAAATTCATCATGATTGATCAATAAATGTAGATGCTAGAGAGTAAACAAAGCCGAAAACAGTCGACAACAGCAATTTTGTAAAATAACCCCTCACTTTCTGGTCTGGTCAGACCGAAAATCAAACTCATCCAAAATCTTATAGTCTCAAACATTACGTCCAAGTTTTGTTATGATTAGTCAATCATTGTGGAATGTAAACAATGTTGAAAACAGTTGAAAACGGTAATTTTGTCAAATTCAAGGGCACATAAATCTAGATTTTCTGGTTAGATCAGACTGAAAACCATACTCATCCAAGATATTATGGTCTCCAAGATTGTGTCAAAGTGGTCGATAATTGTAGATTCTAGAGTGAAAACATTAGGGGCCCATGCTAGGGTTTTATGCTTCCGAACTGTTCGGGAACTCTATTTGTACCTGCATGAAAACCTCAATCACGGCGAATAACCATCTTTTCTTTGCTATAGATCAATCCTTTGCAAGCGTGTATACATATTCTATTTTTACTTCAAAATGAGACAGGTTCAAGGTCAACGAGGTCAACGAGACACACTTCCGCGGTATTAACACACCGTCTTCGCAAACTTTCGACGCAGCCGGTGTACGGTGTGTTGAATCTCGCTGAGCACAGATGACGTATCTCTGACGTAATTGCTTTTTGAAGGTTGGTTACAAAACAAAAACAAGGACAATTTGAACCAACCCGCACGTTATTAATTGACTTGGATTTTAATACTTAATAAAGTTTGGTGAGTCTTAACAATGGACATAAGTGATCTACTCGTTCAGGTTGGTAATTTCATACGTTATTTCTGGTTTGTAATTATTGTGCCATTTGCATTTTCGACAGCCTAGCTGATCCCCCTTTAAACAAGGTCGAAAACAGTCGAAAACGGCTTTGTCAAATTCATTGAAAGGGCACGTTACACTAGACTTTCTATTCAGATCAGACTGAAAATCGAACTCTTCCAAGATGTTATGGTTTCCAATATTGTGTATAAGTTCTGCCTTGATAGGTCAAGCATTGTAGATTTAAGGGGGAATGCTCCAGTTTCCTAATTTTTTCCCAATAATAGAATTTATTTATATTTTGTATGTTGAAATTACATGTTATTACCAACTGAAAAATAAAATAAAAATGGATGGTCAGCGATCTTGTTTGAATTTTATGGGCATTCGTATCACATACCCCTACATCGAAAAAATGCACAATTTCTTGCGCATGTCCAAGGTCACTAAAATGCTAATAAAAAGCTGTATATTCATCGTTTAGTCCCGAAAACGGATTAAAAGTAACGTCTTGCATTTGATAAGAACAGAAAACCCAAAATAAGTGCTATTATAAACGCATATACATGTATAAAACAGCACGCTTACGCGTTCGGTTAGATCAACGAAGCTGGAGTGTTTTATGTCAAAATTTGCGTATTTTTGGAAATATTTTAAGTTCTACATAATAGAATTTGATAAAACTCCCTCATTGTATTGAGCAACATGTCCTGGTAATAATTCAAAAACAAAATGTATAGGTCAGCGCACTTATTAGAGAATTACAGCATTTTTATCAGCTACACATGAATAAAATGACGCAAAACAGTGGTAACTGCACACACACTTACGGCTGTCTTGCTCTAAATAATCGATTTCCATCTTGAGGAAATCAGTTTCGCATAATAAATACACTTTAACCGTCGAAAATGGTAAATTGTAATGATGTGTTATATTATTGAAAATATGGTAGCGAAACATATTGGTACGAAACATTTAATTTACTACAGTAATGACCGAGTGTTCCGAAAAACTGGAGCATTCCCCCTTAAATAGAGTGTTAACAATGTCGAAAACAGTCGAAAACGGCAATTTTGTACAATTCAAGTGCGCATAACTTTCGGCTTTCTGGTCAGATCAGACTGAAAATCAAACTTAACGTATACAACCCATCATTAGCACTGAACAACAGGTATTTGACACTATATGTCTATATTCACTATATGTCTATATAGAACACTAAATAGAGTCAAATACCTGTGGCACTGAAGGGCCAGAGGCGAAATTTGAAAAGTGCCAGTAATTCATAGACTGAGGTACATTTCCATTCCAAATAAACTGACACGATTTAAAAACGCAAAACACGTTTTCATTAACCATTCCTTTCCTATTGCCTCGATCGGCACCATATTTGGGGACATGTATGAGACATTGTATACGCCTCACGCCCCAGCGATTTTGTCGTGTTTTCTGTAAACTATCCGGACATGTGAACCGCCCATCACTAAATGCTCGTGTGTCTCGTGCATTCAGACCACGTGTTATATCACTACGATTTTGTGTACAAATTGCCACTTTGATTTACTTATTGAAAACATACGAGAACAACGAAAGAAAATTGGGTATTAAATGCTGAGGCTTACTTTGCGAAAAAGGAACCAAGTTTTTTGGCTTTTGGTTTGCCGTGTTTCGCAAATGAAGGTAGCTAGACGCTTTAATGTAGCCGAATCGACAGTTTCAAGTTTTATGAGACGTGTAAACGACACATGAAGATTTACAGACCACCCACGTCCCGGTCAGCTGCGTGTAACAACTGTACGTCAACATAATTGTATACGTCAACGTCACTAACGCAACAGATTTGTGACGGCTCAGTCTACAGCAAATTCTATGGTTGGTAATCGCGGGCGGCCTATACATCGCAGCATGGTGATAAATCGCCTGTGAAAACACTGAGTTCGCTGTCGTCGATGTTCAATGCCAGGCGCTTGACTCAACGTGCATTTTGACATAATCTGGCGTCCATTAAGGCATTTTTACTGGCTTTCAAGGTCATGTTCTGTCCTGTTATGTTAACAATTGTAACATTTACCATTTTACATGGCTATACATCGGTTTTGTAAGATGCAGGAGATACCATTTGTAAAAGTACTATTTTGCGTTTTTAAATCGTGTCAGTTTACAAATGTAAGCATTTTCAACGGTTTAGAATTTTGAATTATTGCATAGGCCTACTTGTGGAAATATTTGACAAAAATGTTAAGAATTGCCTTCCTTGAATATGAATATAGAGTAAAATAATATTTGTAAATTATTTTCTTCTTGAAGCATAATCTTGAAATCCGGCACGGTGAATCACCTCATATGAAGTGTATTTACAAGTGTGTGTAATTTAATTCATTTTGTTGGCTAGAACGTAGATCTAGTGTTTTTAATGATGGGTCACATACCTTTATCTTATAGTCTCCAACATTATTGTTGGACAACATTAAACTGATACTGATTAATTTTCGTGCGCAAAGTCCGTTAGTTGGGTGTCTTAACAAAACATTGCCGAAGTGGGGTCATTACATATGCAGATGTACCGGGTTAATCTTGCTGAACAATACCTCAAAGTATTGTCTTGATTGGGCACTAATTGTAGACGCTAGATTGTAAACATAGTTGAAAACAAAATTTTTCGACATTCAATGGTAGATAACTCTTTTCTGGTCCGATCAGGCCCATAATCGAACTTGACTGTAAAACAAGATACCGACTTGTTTAAGGACTAACTGAAAATGAAGCGCGAAATTTCGGTAGGAGGAAACAATGTACATGTACCTTGGCCAATTTAATTTATACCATATTTCTTGTAAATATTTTAACATGGTTGTATGTTAGACAACCTAGCATGGGTCCATTTAATCCCTGTTGACCTGATTTTTGAAAAATGAGATAATTTTGTAAAACATTATCCAATAGGGAACGATTTTATCCAGTTAACAGTGACGTAATTTCGGACAAACATATTTCGTAGGTGTTGTTATAAAATCTCGTGACTACGGCTTGATTCAAGCCGTAGTTACGAGATTTTATAACAATACCGATGCATTATCAAAACATAACGAAAACTTAGTCTATTTTAGCACAAAATTCATTGCTATGGGCCGTCACAATAGGCCTAAAGCAATGCTTGGGAAAGTAGCCTACCATTCCCACAGGCGTTCGTAATTTGAGCCTTGGCACCATCGTATTCTTTATCACAAGGCATTTTTCTACGTTCAATCTGATCGTCACCCTTCTCTCACAAAATACGGTGGAACTTTTTTCAAATTAGCAGATAATCTGTCCAATCTTCCGTTAACCGAGAGCCAACATAATTATTTTTCTTCAAAGAAAATGCAATTGCTTGGGTGGGTAACGAAGTCTGACTGCTACAATGGCTCAAAGTTGAAATTTCCATCGAGGTTTTGCTTCATGGACACTCTAAAGTTCAGTCGATTTCAAGATATGAACACGCTTGAGATCAAATTACAGAACGACATTCTAACTGCGTGAACACCTAAAGCAAGTTTAAATCAAACACTGACCTGTCACAGTCGTAAAGATGCCTTTTGACGCCCCGCAAGATAAGGACTTTTGAAAATATTGTGGAAAACGAAGAAACTGCTTATGACAAGCAATTTCTTGATTTCACACAATATTTTCTACACAAACAGACCGAAAAATGTATTATGTCATTAACCGAAAATTGTCGTCTGCAACACCATTAAACTTACACTAGTCTAAAATTTTACCGTGTAGGAAATGGTTTACAAGTGTATGTGTACGGCTACTCTCCAAAGCCGAGGTCTATTGATTAACCATCAATAACCATCATTATATCATAATGGAATGAAGAGAGAATGTGCTCTGTTCTTAAGAGAGTAGTGTACGGCATTGACACCGATACCACTTTGCAGTCTGAGCAGGTTAACCCACATCTTCGCTAGCCAAGGTTGAACCCACCTATGTTTGTATTCACCCTTGGCGGATTTAGTCCGATTTTCTTGAAATCACGAAGCGCCGCCTAGCGGTTGTTCTGCTGGTTGTTTACGTTATTTCATCCATTATTGATGACATCATTAACGCGCGTTGTCTTTCGCGTAATACGTTATGCGGATTAGGTAAGAGTTAGCTGCTTCTTTGGTCGAGTTGTCGAAAGTATAATAATTAGGCGATTAAGTATAGGGAATTTCTGTCTATTGCAGTGAAAATTTTAGTAAAAATCGCGTTTTTAAGTTGTAAATGCGATGCTTTTTCCCGCCCGTTGTCATGGTTTGGTTACTCATAACAAATGTATCAGTCGACAATCTGATTGGTTCCAGGGAGACCTCGCTGGAACCAATGAAAACGCTTTCCAGGACACCAAGAAAATCGGGCTAAATACGCCAAGGGTGAATACAGAAACGACGTTACGTCGTTGATGTCACCCTTGGCTTGCGAAGATGGTTAACCCATTAACAGACGGCAACATTTTAGACTGATCTAAATTCAAAGATGTTGCAGACGACAAAATTAATTTAATAAAATTTTACAATTTTGGTCCTTTTTTGTAGAAAACAATGTGGGAAATGGTGTCACAAGCCATTTCTTCTTTTCCACAGTGTTTTCCAAAGCATTTACATTTTGGAGTGTCAAAAAGCGTCAATATGTGGTAATGGATTAAGTGAAGCCTCCGATCGTTCCCTTTCGTCTGTAAACCCTTTCACAAACGTCAAAGAGTTGGGGCGCTGGTTATCATCAGCATTTTCTTCTTTTGTCTCAATGTTTTCCCAATCCTTTTGTATGTGGGTCGTCAAAACCAGGTCTTGTCTGGGAAAGGTATTTACCCTTTCAAAAACAATGTTCACATAGTTTTTAATTCCCTTATTGGACTAGCAATAGGGAACGATTTAATCAAGTAAAAAACAAGTTTGAAAAAAATTCTCTTACTTAGGCCTAATAGTACCAATGTCTTTGTTTTATCTGTTCATTCTGGGCATATTTCTGATAACGGAGAATTTTCTGGTCTTCTGAACACTCTTGTGTTTTATTATCATTTCCTGGGATATTTGTCAGAAATTAGAATGTTACTATAGACAACGACCTGTGAATGATCAAAGATCAGCGAGTCTAAATTGACGGGGGAAGAGGGATTTCGAATTATGCAAATATGTAACTCGAACCCGTCTTCCTGTAACAAATCCACCAATTATTATCTGGATACAGCTACTGAACTTACACGGCATCGCGGACAGCACGCAATACCTGTCAAGGTTCGCTTTTATTTGAAAATATGCGCTCCTCCCTATTTACATGTATTGGAATATGCCGTAACCTTTCGTCACGACTCACGACTCGATGTCCAATTATAATAGTAAAACTATCAACAGAACCCTTGGCCCATAACCATGAAAAAATAATAATCAGTAAAAACATCGATCTGCTATTGTAATGCCTTTGTCATTGCAAAAGTGTACATTCAGCTAGGGCAGATTCACCAATACGGAGACAATCTCCCGATCGGGGGACGTCACCCGATCGAGTGACATTTGAGCCAAAAATACTCCTTCAATTGTACCCCGATCGGGATACATTCTCCAGATTTGGGGACAACAAAATTGCTTCGATGGGGGTACCCCTGAAAATCAGCTCACGCGCAAAAGGTGCTTTCTTTGCGCATTTTCGCATAAAAACGAGTTTGTCAAGCGGGAAATTTCGAGGGGGGTTATCCGATGGGTTAAATACTTCCACCGATGCGATCTCGAGCTATAACTCGCCAAACGTCTCTTTAATGATAAATATTGTAAAAATCCTTTGAAATGTTAAGAAATCGTACCATATTTTCAAGTTTCTTAGCAAATAATGTCCATCAATTCATGCACGTCGGCCATCTTTGAGGGCCTTAACGGCCCACAGACTCGTCGTACCCCATTATTTTCGCCGATGCTCAAGTCAAATCGAGGTATTGAATTTCAAATGAAGATGTTTAAGATCTTTTCAAAAACTCCAAAAATCTTGTTATTCTTGAATAAAAAAGACAAATTTATCTTTAATTTTTATTATATTCTATAGTTCTTTCTGCCTATTTGATAAAAATGAAAAAAAAGTAGGGTGGTTCTCTTTTGAGAAAATGTCATCATTCAGCAAGTACTTTGAATTTTAACCAATCTAAAAGTGTGCCCTTCATACAAAAATAAACTTTCCATGCTCCGCAATGAAAAAAGAAAGCATTGCAGAAAATCAAGAAATTGCATTTTTCAAGAATTTCTTCATTGTCAACAATGCTTTCTTAAAAAAAAAGAAAGAGTTTTTAAAATTATGTGTCATCAAATGTGGCCTGCATTTTCTTTACATTCTTAAAGACTGAAGATTCTATTTCATTTTATGGTTAAAAAGTTCATATATTATCCTATTTTTCATATAAACTCATATTTATATTTTGTTGGCCAAAAGGGAGAGTATTTACTATTTTCTGTATAAATTGAGTAAACAAGAGCATCAAACTTAAAAAAAAATAAATAAATACGGTATATCAATTTTAGCATCAAAATGTCTAAAAGTAAAACTACGAAATACATTTAATTGGTTCAACAAGGTCCTACCTTGTAAAATATTGTGGCCAAAACGTCTGTGGCCAAAATGTCCGCCCACCGGTTCTCTTGGTTACTAAAATGATAAGCTGGTTCTACTGTTTACATTTGCTAACAATGGAAAGGATTGGAATAGTGCAAATATTGTTAAAATGATTCATCAAAATAATCCTTTCCTAGACAAAACCTTGTTCACTTAAGTAATTTATTTGGAACTTTGGCTCATAGACCTGCCAAAGGTCCACTTGTAAAAAAATCTGGGCAAAGAGCCAGGATACACCATGTATTCTAGCTTATTAGTTACTGTTAGATTTTTATTTCAAAGGTCACCCAGTGAAAATTTGATGCCAATCATAACAAAAGACTATAATTGCATGACTTTAAGTGTATATTTATGTGTCATTTCTACATCCAAGAATATATTATGTGGGACACTTTGGCTAATAGGTTGAAATTAAGGGGCCATCTTTGAGAACAAATGGCCAGCGGCTCAATAGCTTGGCCCAAAATTGTCCCTGCAAGTTTATACGTCCCTGGAAGAAATAATTCAGGAAAACATTAAGCAACCCTTCCTTCCCCTCCATATATATTTTTTCGTCCTATAACATAAATGATTCTAATTTTGATGTCAATTATTTTGCTTGTCAAGTATTTTGCTTGTCGTCACTTTCAAATTGTATCTATTAATATTTGATCAATTCTAAAGCCATTCATAAATACATCATTTTAGGTATTCCTAGCCCTAGACACCAATACCTTAGTAGTATATAATCGATATGAGATCTAGACAGACATCTTTTTCAAAAAGGTTAGAAACATTCAATGTCAAGATATTGAAGATATGTGTAAATTAAAACAAGCACCAACAACGAAATCGCAAAATAGGATTTAACAAGATTGATGATAACATTTTTGACTTTAACTGCTTTCAAATCATTGCAGATTAGCAAATATGATATACTGAAGCAAATAAGAAAACGACTGTGGAAAGTGATCTCTCAGAATTGCAGTTAGGCGTATATGCATTTGCTATATTTGCTAATTCATCTGTTAAAGTGGCCATCCAGTTTTCACTTCTATGCTCCTTTTCATCCATTAGATGCAGAAGATACTCTAACTGGTATCATTTCATCGCATTAACCCTTTCCCCAACAAGACATGTTTTTGACGTCCATAATAGAAATGGCTTGGGAAAAACATTGCTCGGCAAGAGGAGAAAATGCTGATGATCAGCATTTTCTCCTTTTGCCTCAATATGTTCTGTGCTTTATTTTACGCAAATCCTATCAATACCAACATGAATATTTCCGCCTGCAGCGTATTCAAATCAAAACACTCCAATTTTTTGCCGTTTGGGAAAGGTTAAAGTCCAACTTCCAATCTTCATCATAATTATGTTGCCATTTGTAAGATATTCATCTGTAGCTGTAATAGATCAAATTGAGATTTGTTACATATCTTTTTAAGCCTTATTCAATTCAAAAGCTGTTGTTGACAACAAAATGGATAGTGACAGAGGTAGGACTTGTGCACAATACAATACAGAAACTGTTAAGGCAAGAGGAGAAAGTACTTGTTATAAATCAGCATTTTCTTCTTCTACATTGATATTTTACCCATGTCATTTTTTTTCATATACACACTGCCTTCCACAACTTGTACATTTTCTATTTGTATACTCATTTGAGCTCCACAATAAAAACAACCCATTTCTTCATATGATTCACAGTCAACCACTCTCACTACCATCCACAATCTCCAGAAAGGACAACGGTGAATCCATCCAAACAAACATTTTTGTGGCATAGCTATCAGCTGAAAAATGTCACAGGTGGAAGCCTCGAAGGTACCTCGGGGTTAACACTTTTCACAAGAAGCTGCTCTGGAATAAGGATGTAGACAATGTGATCAAGAAGGCCAACAACTCTCTCATTTTCCTGAAGAGGAAAAATCACTAGCTGCCCCCAGGATGTAAAGACCTAATGGCTCAGTGCAATGATAAGTACTGGTCAGATGATTACCACTCTAGACTGGCCTTCTTTTCAACAGCGATGTTCTAACGCCAGACCAATACTGATGTGTACTACCATCTAGTTATTTAACAGACATACCAACAGACTAGTTCCTGAATCCAGCTACAATCACATAGTTCACATAGTCTTCGAGACCAGATGTGCTGATGCACATAAGCTATTAGCTTCTGTTGGTCCTTTTCGTTGCATTTTCATCACTTGTTATTAGGGAAATATTCCCTTTAGTATAGTTCACTCACAGTACTATTAAGTCGTGTGTTTTTTCTACACAATATATCGTGGCATACGTTTTATGACACTGATTTGTTTTTACTTATACATATTATAGTGGTAAAAATATTGTTTAAAAAAATGACTTCTATTTGAACTAATAGAACGATCACTGGCTGAATATTATTGACTAAAGCAAATTTCCTAGTCATCTGCTTGAATTGTTTGAATTGCTAAAACTATTTACAATTTTGCATTTATCCTGTCTGTTTACTTATAACAGAACGCCTCAAACTTATTTTGAGTTTTCCATTCTCTATTGAGTCTGGCTTTAAATGTGTTGACGTTGGGTGCTCTAGAACCAGGTAGAAACATGAGCTATCTGAAACCATTCTGCCTTAAAGACCTGTATACTAGTGTATAGAAAATTAGAAACACTTTTAGCCATTCAACTATGGAACAAATTCCCCACCCAGACAATTACAGCTGTCATCCAGGACCCTGGGACATGTTCAAGAGTTAGACTCTCCTGAAAATAACTCACTATATCATTATATTGTATAGATAATGTTTCTATCTCGTTTTAGCTTCTTTTTGTTTAAGCCTCACACTATCCTTGTACAGTCACATTTCATTTATCCTCTAGAGGAGCCCTACACTTATTGGGAAGAAAGAGAAGAATGTTAATTACACATTCATCCCATCCCTGGTCCGAGTGCCTCAGTGGAGCACATACATTCTAGTGTCAGATCCAAAGAAAAATATTTTCAAATGTAAACAAATACAGTTGTCTCCTGATCAGGAGACTTTTCAGTAATTGTCTCCTAATGTGGTGACTGTCACCCTGAAAGGAGATAGTCTCCCGATCTGGATACACATTTGTAAATATTACATGTAACTACTCATTTTAAAGAATGTGACACCCGATCGGGAGACATTCCCTCGATAGAATCAGTCGGCATGACGTCATAGCCTCACTTTCATTTTTTCATCGAGGGTACAACCTCGGTTTTTATCGTTACGGGATACCATTTTTGAGGCAGAATATTTCCAAAATCCATTGCTAAAATTCACAAACAAAACTCTTTTTCTAAAGAATGTGATTTAAACTTTCTAACTACCAACGCATTTTTAATGATTTGGCGTAGTCGTCGAGGTATTAATGCTGAAAGTTGGTAATGCCTTAAGGAAAAAGACCGAAGCTTTCACCTCCACCGAATGAGTGCAGATCGACTGACGACGTTTTTGATTGGCTGAAGGGATTGTGCCGACCGAATCAATATGGAGATTGTCTCCCTATTGGTGAATCTGTCCTAGCTGACATTTGTATGAATATATTTAAAAGGGGGTTTGAAATTTGCGCATTTAAATCGGTTGGTAAACTCATTGAAACGCACAAATTTGAACTTGCTTTAGTTTTTATAATTCAAAGTTAAGTTTCACCATATTTTTAGAGGGGTATGGGAAGGGGGTCCGGCGAATTCTGGAGGGGGGTCCGGACCCTCAGACCCTTCTTGATCCGCCCATGTGGCGGACAATAATTTATATTATTGCGATGTTTCTATTCTTAATTCTTGTTTATTTAGACAATAGGTCTACAGATCATGTTGCAACCACGTTCCAACGCGGCAAAAGGTTGCAAACAGTCTCGAGGGTCGCGATTGTTGACTAGCAATCGCGACCCTCGAGACTGTTTGCAACCTTTTGCCGCGTTGGAACGTGGTTGCAACATGATCTCGAGCGTAATACAGTGACCGCCATATTGAACGTGAAAGTAGACGCGCGTAAATGACGTCATCAAAACAAATCAATCCTTTAGCTAACGTTATAATTCAAGTGAAATATACTGTCAATAATCGGTAAATCACATCAATTATTTTATCTGGTTAAATTTTGTCACATTTATGAGGATACAGTCGACTTTAGAACGCTGTTTGTTTCAAATATTTTTCTGGGGTAGATTTAAATGGTTGTTTGGTCTGCTTCCGTTGTTATTGACCTGACTACCGTTGTTATGCTTGCGGAGAGATATGGGCAGGATCGGCTCATGGCGGCAACTGTAATCCGTTCGAGGGGATCTTGAGTAACGATAAGATCCGAGAATATTCGAATGTGTTGACTAGGGGTAGTTAGACTGGTACCCTGCCCCTAGATCTATCGATCCTTACAGAGAGACGACGGGGTACCAGTTTATAGCATTCGAATATTCTCGGATCTTATCGTTACTCAAGATCGGCTCGAACGTATTACAGTAGCCGCCATGAGCCGATCCTGCCCATATCACTCCGCAAGCATAACAACGGTAGTCTGGTCTATAACAACGGAAGCAGACCAAAAAACAATCTACGCCAGAAAAATATTTGAACAGTGTTTAAAGTCGATTGTATCCCCATAAATGTGACAAAATTTTACCAGATAAAAAAATGATGTGATTTACCGATTATTGACAGTATACTTCACTTGAATCATAACGTTAGCCAAAGGATTGATTTGTTTTGATGACGTCATTTACGCGCGTCTACTTTCGCGTTCAATATGGCAGTCACAATTGGATCACCAAGGACAACTCTATCGAATCATACCTTGGATGCATCTCGTAGAACTACTTTCAGACTATGAATAGAATAGAATAGAACAAAAATTCAAAACGTTCGTCTGTGACTAATGTCAACAATGACGCGACAATGATACTGAAATATTTTTTTGCAGTTCAAGTGTCCTCTCTTTTTAGAATGATTACAACCTGCAAGTCCCGCAAGTTGCCATGGGCTGACTTCGATTGGCACTATAGCTCGCGAGGACGGGAACCATTATTGGGAACCAGCGCTGTTCCATAAATTGAATTCCTCCCCGTTCTGAGTCAGCCAATCAAAATCTTTGTTTACCTCGACACTGATTGGTTCGCTGTTATCCGAGGTGTTCCGAATGACGTAATTGCCCGGATGGCCGGACCACACTTTTTCCGGTGGTCGGACTATAGCTCGGACCTTTGCCGTTCGATTGGAGCTATAGCTGCGGAAATGACGTCAATAGCTCGCACTATCGGTGTTCGCTTGGAGCTATGTTCCGAGCGATGGCGCGAAATATTGCCAATCGAAGTCGGCCATGGTTGTGCATTTGGTTGACCTAGACTGGTACCCCGTCTTCTCTATGTATGAAGACGGGTCGTTTACAAATTTTCCTTTGATCTGATTGGATGATTAAATTATCAGTGTATTTTTCACGATAAGTAAAATCTTACAACACCGGAAAAAATCCCATCATATTCATTTCAATAAGTCAACAGATTTTTTGTCGTCTGCTGCAACTTTCAATCTTGGTTGAGTCAAGTGTAAAATAATGTCACGTATGCCACAAAGTCTGCGTTTTGAATGAATGTAGGACGACATTGGGCCTTACACAAATCGACTTATTGCCAATGTTTCTTTTTTTAATTCATATTTTATAGATCTAGATCTATATAGACTAGATCTACATCACAGCTCATGTTTTTAATCTTTGTATGCCTAAAGAAAAATGAAAAGAAATGACGACCCTTTTCCCGGGATCTTTATTAGATCTAGAATTTTACTGCTTGGAAAAGAGTTTTAATCCATTATCACACAACAACGCATTTCGGTGCACCAAAAGATAAAGACCGCGTAAAACATTTTGGAATTAATTAATTTTCTTCATTTCCGAAAATGTTTTCTACCCAGAAAGACAATTTACGCTATAGAAAAAGAACCATAGAAAAATACGCTTTTGGTAGCAATGTAATTTTTCGTCTGCAACTCCAGTGTTGAGTTAGAAAGAGCCAAAGTGTGGGAATGGGTTAAGGGCAATAAAATCGATCTGATCCTTTGTCATACTATCTGTCTTTGATGCACTGTAACAGAGTGTGTCCATTTATTAGATAAACAATTAAATTTAAAAAGTAGTTTACCATATGTTTATCCCTTAACACTGAAGTGTGAAAATATATCTCGTCCTTAATACCACTGCGAAATAATTTTTATACAAGCTACCTATTATTCCCGACTCAGAATCTCGTGAAGTGATTCTTTTCTAAATTGAATCCAAACATTTAAAATTATGAAATTATGATTAAAAATGAAAAAAAAAAAAAAAGAAAAAAAAATTTTTTTAGAATGGTTAAATAATGGGTTTTGATACACAAAAAATATATGTTTTAGAAAAGACGAAGCACTTTTAATGTAATTTGAAAACGACAATTTGATCAAGTCTTATTCCTAGTTGTGAGGTTAAGACATGTATGAATTAAAAGATTCTTCTCATTTCCTCTCTCCTGTCAGCAAGGAAATTTTAATAACAAACTGCCATTAATAAGATTTTTTTTTTACTTTTAATTGCGACCACAATATTGTCGATGTAAATGCAAAACCTTGTATGCCCATTTTTGCGATTTTAAAAGTAAAATTTTATATGTCCGATTTAGACAATTCTTTCAGGTTTTAGAATATTTTGATTTATCAATATCAATGACATATTTTATGTGAACATGTGTATGTATTTCAAGTAAAACCTTTCAGTTCCGGAAAAGTTATTAAAGTTCTTTCTTCCCCCTTAAAAGTTTGCAAAAACGAGATACGAGGTTTTGCATTAACACCGACGATATGCTTTTCCTCCGCCAAACCAGAGAAAAGGGTAGACTGATCTAATTTCAAAGCTGCTGCAGAGATCTAGATAGGGAAGTCAATACCAGAACTTGTTTGGGAAAGAGTTAACTCATTAGACTACTTAATCCAGTTTTCGTCGACTGCAAGCTTTCTTGAACAGCGTCTCCGAAACGCTTTACGAATTCATTTTAGCGTCCGCCTAACCATGATCAAAATACGTCACTCACGCCAAAAAAATCAGGATAAAATCAAGCGTTCTCCCAATAAGCTTCTCCCAATAAGGATTCGTACCACTATGTTTCGCGCCTTTCAGGTAATGTCAGCGATGCAATGTAATCGTCGTATTTTGGCTCTCGGAACGAATTTTAAATAAAAATAACAATGAATTTAACTTGTTTTCCATATTTTTACATAAAATATAATAGGCCTAGTGTAAATCAATGCGTATTGTTTACAACGGGTTTGGATAACATGAAAAATAGAAAGGTGTATAGGGAAGTCCGTAACAATGACATGCATGGATTAGTTTGATTTAATTACACTCTCTGTGTATTTTCCTTCAATATATCGTGTTATTTATGTTAGATTTACCCATCAAAAGAAAAATAATAATGAAAATAATCAATGTAAAATTATTTAATTTGGATAAATCTACAGAATGCTTGACTAAAAATAACATGTTTATTAAAATGTATCTGGAGCATCTGAAAGAGATTGTGACACCAACGCTCATATACCTATTTATTTGCCAGACATCATAGATGGTAATTACAGTTACATTTGTTGGGGGAGTACCTCCAGACATTAATGGAAAAAATATTTCTTTTTCAAAATCGACTAAATTTTGTGAATTTTAAAAGATTTCCTATTTTCAAAATTACCTGGAGCCCCTATCAGGGAATGTGACACTACCAACTATATACAACTTAATATGTATGATATCATAGATGATTAAAACACTTGTATTCATTGCAGGAGTACCTGCTGAAAAAATTGTCAGGTGTAAAATATGACAAGTGAGCATTTCGCAGCAGAAATAAAGTCGATTACAAAACATTATCTGGAGCCTTTGAATGGGAATGTGACACCACTTCTTATATACCTGCTCATCTGTCAGACATCAAAAATGATAAATACAGTAACATTTGTTGGGGGAGTGCCTCCTGACATTTAGGAAAAAAAATATTTCTTTTGCAGAATCGACCGAATTTTGGGAAATGTGCAAGATTTTCTATTTTCAAAGTTACCTGGAGCCCCCAAAATGGAATGTGACACCACCAAGCATACACCAATTAATATATTTGATATCATAGTTGATTAAAACACATTTATTTATTGGGGGAGTACCTCCTGAAATTTTTTGTCAGGTATCAAAAATGACAAGGGACCATTTTGCACCAAAATACACTGTCAATATAAAACATTATCTGGAGCCTTTGAAAGGGAATGTGACACCACTCCTTATGTACCTGCTCATCTGTCAGACATCATAGATGATAAATAAAGTGACATTTATTGGGGGAGTACCTCCTGACATTTAAGAAAAAAATATTTCTTTCGCAGAATCAACCGAATTTTGGGAAATTTATTAGATTTTCTATTTTCAAAGTTATCTGGAGCCCCCAAAAGGGAATGTGACAACACCAACCACATACCACTTAATATGTATGATATCATAGTTGATTAAAACACTTGTATTTATTGGGGGAGTACCTCCTGAAATTTTTTGTCAGGTGTCAAAATGACAAGAGTGGCTATTTTGCACCAAAATACACTGTCAATATAAAACATTACCTGGAGCCTTTGGGAGGGAATGTGACACCACTGCTTGTATACCTGTTCATCTGTCAGACATGATAGATGATAAATACAGTAACATTTATTGGGGGAGTACCTCCTGACATTTAAGAAAAAAAATATTTCTTTTGCAGAATCGACCGAATTTTGGGAAATTTATTAGATTTTCTATTTTCAAAGTTATCTGGAGCCCCCAAAAGGGAATGTGACAACACCAACTATATACCACTTAATAAATATGATATCATAGTTGATAGAAACACTTGTATTTATTGGGGGAGTACCTCCTGAAAAATTTTGTCAGGTGTCAAAATGACAAGAGTGGCCATTTTGCACCAAAATACACTGTCAATATAAAACATTACCTGGAGCCTTTGAAAGGGAATGTGACACCACTCCTTATATACCTGTTCATCTGTCAGACATCAAAGATGATAAATACAGTAACAGTTATTGGGGGAGTACCTCCTGACATTTAAGAAAAAAATATTTCTTTTGTAGAATCAGTTAGTTTTTAGGAATTTTGGTAAGATTTTATATTTTCAAAGTTACCTGGAGCCCCCATAAGGGAATGTGACACCACCAACCATATACCACTTAATACGTATGATAACATAGTTGATTAAAACACATGTATTTATTGGGGGAGTACCTCCTGAAAAATTTTGTCTGGTGTCAAAAATGACAGGAATGACCATTTTGCACCAAAATATAGTGTCAATGTAAAACATTACATGGAGCCTTTGAAAGGGAATGTGACACCACTCCTTATATACCTGTTCACCTGTCAGAAATCATAGATGATAAATACAGTAACATTTGTTGGGGGAGTACCTCCTGACATTTAAGAAAAAAATATTTCTTTTGTAGAGTCAACAAGGTTTTAGGATCTTTTGTGAGATTTTCAATTTTCAAAGTTACCTGGAGCCCCCATAAGGGAATGTGACACCACCAACCATATACCACTTAATACGTGTGATATCATTGTTGATTAAAACACTTGTATTTATTGGGGGAGTACCTCCTGAAAATTTTTGTCTGGTGTCAAAAATGACAGGAATGACCATTTTGCACCAAAATATAGTGTCAATGTAAAACATTATCTGGAGCCTTTGAAAGGGAATGTGACACCACTCCTTATATACCTGTTCATCTGTCAGACATCATAGATGATAAATACAGTAACATTTGTTGGGGGAGTACCTCCTGACATTTAAGAAAAAAATATTTCTTTTGTAGAATCAGTTAGTTTTTAGGAATTTTGGTAAGATTTTATATTTTCAAAGTTACCTGGAGCCACCATAAGGGAATGTGACACCACCATCCATATACCACTTAATACGTATGATATCATAGTTGATTAAAACACATGTATTTATTGGGGGAGTACCTCCTGAAAAATTTTGTCAAGAGTCAAAAATGACAAGAATGACCATTTTGCACCAAAATACACTGTCAATATAAAACACTATCTGGAGCCTTTGAAAGGGAATGTGACACCACTCCGTATATACCTGTTCATCTGTCAGACATCATAGGTGATAAATACAGTAACATTTGTAGGGGGAGTATCTCCAGACATTTAAGAAAAAAATCATTTCTTTTGCAGAATCACCAAATTTTGTGAATTTTTGTAAGACTTTCCATTTTCAAAGTTACCTGGAGCCCCAATAAGGGAATGTGACACCACCCTTTAAATACTTTTCTGTTCACTAGATATAATAGATGATAAACACAGTTATTTTTGGTGGGGGAGTACTTTATGAAAAATTCTCTGGGGCGTTACAAGTGACCAAGGTTACCACTTTTTGTACGAAACCACACAAAGTCAAAATAAAAGATTATCTGGAGCCTTTGAAAGGGAATGTGACACCATCCCTTATATTCTTGATTATTAACTAGATATCATACATGATAAATACAGTTACATTTGTAAGGGGAGTACCTCATGAAAAATTCTGTGGGGCTTTACAAGTGACAAAGATGACCAGTTTTTGTACAAAACTGCACAAAGTCAATATAAAAAATTATCTGGAGCCTTTAAAAGGGAATGTGACACCATCCCTTCTATTCTTGATTGTCAACTAGATATCATAGATAATAAATACAGTTACATTTGTTGGGGGAGTACCTCATGAAAAATTCTTTGGGGTGTCACAGGTGGCCAAGGTGACCACTTTTTGCAAGATAATGCACATAATCAATATCAAAAATTATCTGGAGCCTTTAAAAGGGAATGTGACACCATCCCTTATATTCCTGATTATTTACTAGATATCATAGATGATAAATACAGTTCCATTTGTTGGGGGAGTACCTCATGAGAAATTCTGTGGGGCGTAAGAAGTGATCAAGGTGACCACATTTTGTAAGAAACGGCACAAAGTCAATATAAAAAATTATCTGGAGCCTTTAAAAGGGAATGTGACACCATCCCCTATATTCCTGATTATTTGCTTGACATCATAGAGGATATATGCAGTTATATTTGTTGGGGGAGTACCTCATGAAAAATTCAGTGGAGTGTCACAATTGACTAAGGTGACCACTTTTTGCATGAAAATGCACAAAATCAATATGAAAAATTATCTGGAGCTTTTAAAAGGGAATGTGACACCATCCCTTATATCCCTGTTTGTTTGCTAGACATGATACATGATAAATATAGTCATACTTGTTGGGGGAGTACCTCATGAAACAATCTATGGGGCGTCACAAGTGACCAAAGTGGCTACTTTTTGCATGAAAATGCCCGAAGTCAATATGAAACATTATCTGGAGCCTTTAAAAGGGATTGTGACACCATTCCTTATATCCCTGTTTATTTGCCAGACATCCTTGTTGATAAATACAGTTACATTTGTTGGGGGAGTACCTCATGAAAAAGTCTGTGGGTTGTCACAAGTGATCAACATGACCATATTTTGCACTAAAACGCAAAAGGTTGATATGAAACATTACCTTGAGCCTTTGAAAGGGATTATGACACCATCCCTTTTATCCCTGTATGTTTTCTATTCATCTTGGATGATAACTACAGTTACATTTGTTGGGGGAGTACCTCATGAAAAAATCTTTGGGGTGTCATAAGTTACTAAGGTTACCACTTTTTGCTTGAAAATTCTTAAAGTTGATATGAAACGTTATGTGGAGCCTTTAAAATGGAATGTGATACCATCCTTTTTATACCTGGTTGTTTGCTAGACATCCCAGATGATAATTACATTTAAATTCGTAGGAGAGTATCTTATGAAAATTTTGTGGGGTGTCCCATGTGACCAATGTGATTTTTTTTTTGCACAAAAACGCACAACATCAATAGGTAACATTATCTGGAGCCTTTAAAAGGGAATGTGACACCATTCCTTATACCCATGTTAATTTGCTAGATATCACAGATGATAGTTACGCTACATTTGATTGGGAACTATTTAAGGGGTGGTGTCACATTCCCTTCTAAAAGCTCCATATAATGTTTCATATATCGACATTGTATGTTTTTGAGCAAATAGTTGTCACCTTAGTCACTTGCGCCATGCGTCAAAATTTGCACGAGGTACCTCCCTACAAAGGTAACTGCATTTATTATCTTTGATGACTAGCAAACAACCAAGGATGTAAGGGATGGTTTCACAGTCTCTTTTAAAAGCTCCAGGTAATGTTTCAAAATGACTTTGTGCAAAAAGTGGTCACTTTGGTCACATGGGACAACCTACAAAATCTTTTGAGAGATACTCCCCCATTGAATATGATTGTAAATATTATCTGGGATGTCTGGCAATTAACCAGGAATATAATGGATGGTGTCACATTCCGTTTTTAAGGCTCCAGGTAATGTTTCATATTAACTGAGTGCATTTCAGACAAAAAGTGGTCACCTTGGTCACTTGTGACACCCCACAGAATTTTTCATGAGGTACTCCCCCAACAAATGTAACTGTATTTATCACCTATGATATCTAGTTAATAATTAGGAATATAAAGGATGGTGTCACATTCCCTTTTAAAGGCTCCAGATAATTTTTTATACTGATTATGTGCCGTTTCATACAAAATGTGGTCACCTTGATCACTTGTAACACCCCACAGAATTTTTCATGAGGTACTTCCCCAACATATGGAACTGTATTTATCATCTATTATAACTAGTTAATAATAAGGAATAGAAGGGATGGTGTCACATTCCCATTTAAAAGCTCCAGATATTTTTTTTATTTTGACTTTCTGGTGTTTCGTACAAGAAGTGGTCACCTTGGTCATTTGTAAAGCCCCGCAGAATGTTTCATGAGGTACTCCCCCAACAAATATAACTGTGTTTATCATCTATGATATCTAGTTGATAATCAAGAATAGAAGGGATGGTGTCACATTCCCTTTTAAAGGCTCCAGATAATTTTTCATATTGACTTTGTGCTGTTTACTACAAGAAGTGGTCACCTTGGTCACTTGTGATAGCCCACAGAATTTTTCATGGGGTACTCCCCCAACATATGTAACAGTATTTATCATCTATGATATCTAGTTGATAATAAGGAATATAAGGGATGGTGTCACATTCCCTTTTAAAAGCTCCAGATAATTTTTCATATTGACTTTGTGTTGTTTCGAACAAGAAGTGGTCACCTTGGTCATTTGTAACACCCCACAGATTTTTCACGAGGTACTCCCCCAACAAATGTAACTGTATTGATCATCTATGATGTGTAGTTAATAACCAGGAATTGAAGGGATGGTGTAACATTCCCTTTTAAGGGCTCCAGATAATTTTTTATATTGACTTTGTGGTGTTTTGTATAAGAAGTGGTCACTTTGGTCATTTGTAATACCCCACAAAATTTTTCATGAGGTACTCCCCGAACAAATATAACTGTATTTATCATCTATGATATATAGTTGATAATCAAGAATAGAAGGGATGGTGTCACATTCCCTTATAAAGGCTCCAGATATTTATTTAAATTTGACTTTGTGGTGTTTCGTACAAGAAGTGGTCACCTTGGTCATTTGTAACGCCACGCAGAACTTTTCATGAGGTACTCCCCCAACAAATGTAACTGTATTTATCATCTATGATATCTAGTTGACAATCAAGAATAGAAGGCATGGTGTCACATTCCCTTTTAAAGGCTCCAGATAATTTTTCATATTGACTTTGTGCAGTTTTCTACAAAAAGTGGTCACCTTAGTCACTTGTGATAGCCTACTGAATTTTTCCTGAGGTACTCCCCCAACAAATGTAATTGTATTTATCATCTATGATATGTGACCCGTCGCGCTAAAAGGGACCTTATGGGATGTGTGAAAAATATCGACCTTGCCTGTCTGCGCAGTCCGCGCAGCCAGACTAGGGCCGACACTTTTCACTTTTATGTAATTTTCTAAATCCGGAAACTTTTCCCTATCTAACTATATGTTCATTTTTCGCATACAGGATCTGGTTTACCTGTGCTGACTCTGACAAGTTTGTCAAAATTTGGATTTTTGGAGTTCGGATAAGGTCCCTTTTAGCGTGACGGGTCACATATATAGTTGATAATCAAGAATAGAAGGGATGGTGTCACATTCCATTTTAAAGGCTCCAGATAATTTTTTATATTGACTTTGTGCCATTTCATACAAAGAGTGGTCACCTTGGTCACTTGTGACACCCCACAGAATTTTTCATGAGGTACTCCCCCCAAAAATGTAACTGTATTCATCATCTATGATATCTAGTTAATAATCAGAAATAGAAGGGATGGTGTCACATTCCCTTTTAAAGGCTCCAGATAAGTTTTGATTTTGATTATGTGCATTATCATGCAAAAAGTGGCCACATTGGTCACATGCGACACCCCACAGAATGTTTCATGAGGTACTCCCCCAACAAATGTAACTGTGTTTATTATCTATGATGTCTAGCAAACAAAAAGGAATAGAAGGGATGGTGTCACATTCCCTTTTAAAGGCTCAAGATAATTTTTTATGTTGACTTTGTGACGTTTCATACAAAATGTGGTCACCTTGATCACTTGTAACACCCCACAGAATTTTTCATGAGGTACTCCCCCAACAAATGTAACTGTATTTACTATCTATGATATCTAGTTGATAATCAGGAATAGAAGGAATGGTGTCACATTCCATTTTAAAGGCTCGAGATAATTTTTTATGTTGACTTTTTGCTGTTTCGTACAAAAAGTGGTCACCTTAGTCACCTGTGACACCCCAAAGAACTTTTCTTCCGGTACTCCCCCAACAAATGTATCTGTATTTATCATCTATGATATCTAGTAGATAATCAAGAATAGAAGGGATGGTGTCACATTCCCTTTTAAAGGCTCCAGATATTTTTTTTATTTTGACTTTGTGCCGTTTCGTACAAAAAGTGGTCACCTTGGTCACTTGTGACACCCCACAGAATTTTTCATGAGGTACTCCCCCAAAAAATGTAACTGTATTCATCATCTATGATATCTAGTTAATTATCAGGAATATAAGGGATGGTGTCACATTCCCTTTTAAAGGCTCCAGATAATTTTTGATATTGATTATGTGCATTATCATGCAAAAAGTGGTCACCTTGGTCACCTGTGACACCCCACAGAATGTTTCATGAGGTACTCCCCCAACAAATATAACTGTATTTATCATCTATGATATCTAGTTGATAATCAAGAGTAGAACGGATGGTGTCACATTCCCTTATAAACGCACCAGATAATTTTTTTATATTGACTTTGTGCCATTTCGTACAAGAAGTGGTCACCTTGGGCATTTGTAACGCCCCACAGAATTTTTCATGAGGTACTCCCCCAACAAATGTAACTGTATTTATCATCTATGATATCTAGCTGATAATCAAGAATAGAAGAGATGGTGTCACATTCCCTTTTAAAGGCTCCAGATAATTGTTCATATTGACTTTGTGATGTTTCATACAAAATGTGGTCACTTTGATCACTTTTAACACCCCACAGAATTTTTCATGAGGTACTCCCCCAACAAATGGAACTGTATTTATCATCTATGATATCCAATTGATAATCAAGAATAGAAGGGATGGTGTCACATTCCCTTTTAAAGGCTCCAGGTAATTTTTTATATTGACTTTATGCCGTTTCGTACAAAAATTGGTCACCTTGGTCATTTGTAACGCCCCACAGAATTTTTCTTGAGGTACTCCCCCAACAATTGTAACTGTATTTATCATCTATGATATCTGGTTGATAATCAAGAACAGAAGAGATGGTGTCACATTCCCTTTTAAAAGCTCCAGATAATTTTTCATATTGACTTTGTGCTGTTTTGTACAAGATGTGGTCACCTTGGTCACTTGTGACAACCCACAGACTTTTTCATGAGGTACTCCCCCAACAAATGTAACTGTATTTATGATCTATGATATCTAGTTGATAATCAAGAATAGAAGAGGTGGTGTCACATTCCCTTTTAAAGGCGCCAGATAATTTTTTATATTGACTTTATGCCGTTTCGTACAAAAATTGGTCACCTTGGTCATTTGTAATGCCCCACAGAATTTTTCTTGAGGTACTCCCCCAAAAATTGTAACTGTATTTATCATCTATGATATCTAGTTGATAATCAAGAACAGAAGAGATGGTGTCACATTCCCTTTTAAAAGCTCCAGATAATTTTTCATATTGACTTTGTGCTGTTTTGTAAAAGATGTGGTCACTTGTGACAACCCACAGACTTTTTCATGAGGTACTCCCCCAACAAATGTAACTGTATTTATGATCTATGATATCTAGTTGATAATCAAGAATAGAAGAGATGGTGTCACATTCCCTTTTAAAGGCTCCAGATAATTTTTTATATTGACTTTGTGCCGTTTCATACAAAATGTGGTCACCTTGATCACTTGTAACACCCCACAGAATTTTTCATGAGGTACTCCCCCAATAAATGGAACTGTATTTATTATCTATGATATCTAGTTGATAATCAAGAATAGAAGGGATGGTGTCACATTCCCTTTTAAAGGCTCCAGATAATTTTTTATATTGACTTTATGCCGTTTCGTACAAAAATTGGTCACCTTGGTCATTTGTAACGCCCCACAGAATTTTTCATGAGGTACTCCCCCAATGAATGTAACTGTATTTATCATCTATGATATCTAGTTGATAATCAAGAATAGAAAAGATGGTGTCACATTCCTTTTAAAGGCTCCAGATAATTTTTCATATTGACTTTGTGCTGTTTTGTAAAAGATGTGGTCACCTTGGTCACTTGTGACAACCCACAGACTTTTTCATGAGGTACTCCCCCAACAAATGTAACTGTATTCATGATCTATGATATCTAGTTGATAATCAAGAATAGAAGAGATGGTGTCACATTCCCTTTTAAAGGCTCCAGATAATTTTTTATATTGACTTTGTGCCGTTTCATACAAAATGTGGTCACCTTGATCACTTGTAACACCCCACAGAATTTTTCATGAGGTACTCCCCCAATAAATGGAACTGTATTTATTATCTATGATATCTAGTTGATAATCAAGAATAGAAGGGATGGTGTCACATTCCCTTTTAAAAGCTCCAGATAATTTTTTATATTGACTTTATGCCGTTTCGTACAAAAATTGGTCACCTTGGTCATTTGTAACGCCCCACAGAATTTTTCATGAGGTACTCCCCCAACGAATGTAACTGTATTTATCATCTGTGATATCTAGTTGATAATCAAGAATAGAAAAGATGGTGTCACATTCCCTTTTAAAGGCTCCAGATAATTTTTCATATTGACTTTGTGCTGTTTCATACAAAATGTGGTCACTTTGATCACTTGTGACGCCCCACAGAATTTCTCATGAGCTACTCCCCCAACAAATGTAACTGTATTTATCATCTATGATATCTAGTTGATAATCAAGAATAGAAGAGATGGTGTCACATTCCCTTTTAAAGGCTCCAGATAATTTTTGATATTGATTATGTGCATTATCATGCAAAAAGTGGTCACCTTGGTCACTTGTGACAACCCACAGATTTTTTCATGAGGTACTCCCCCAACAAATGTAACTGCATTTATCATCTATAATACCTAGTTAATCATCAGGAATAGAAGGGATGGTGTCACATTCCCATTTAAAAGCTATAGATAATTTTTCATATTGACATTGTGCTGTTTCATACAAGAAGTGGTAACCTTGGTCATTTGTAACGCCCCAAAGAATTTTCCATGAGGTACTCCCCCAACAAATGTAACTGTATTAATCATCTATGAAACCTAGTTAATGATCAAGAATGGAAGGGATTGTGTCACATTCCCTCTTAAAGGCTCCAGATTATTTTTAATATTGACTATGTGCATTATCAAGCAAAAAGTGGTAACCTTGGTCACCTGTGACACCCCACAGAATTTTTCACATGGTACTCCCCCAATAAATTTAACTGTATTTGTCATCTACGTTGTCTGACAAATAGAGAGGTATATGAGGGGTGGTGTCACAATCCTTTTTAAAGGTTCCAGATACTGTTCCATATTGACTTAAAGGGTCTTGGTGTAAAAAGTGGTCATCTTGGTCTCATGTGACAGCCCAACCAAATATTTCATGAGTTGCTCCTAAAATCAGTCCTAGTGTTAGAATCGTTTATGATATAGCTATTGTATGGATGTCATATTGTTTAGTCAAGACAATGATTTTGATCAAGTTATGTGCAGTTCACCTTCCTTGCTTTTCATGTAAAACAGAAAGGCAGCAAAATGACAAATTAATGAATACCGAATTTCTAAGTTAAAACTAGTGTACAACAGATGTTTCACGCAAAAATACTTGCAAAATGGTGAAAACAAGTGTTTATTGTCGATGTTATCATTTGACAGTTGCGAAGAAAGCTAGAAAACAAGGGAGATCATTCAAAATCGTCATTTTACCTCTTCTGGGTAGTTCAGACGCAAATCTGGGTAGTCGAGACGCATTTTGATGGATTCCAAATAAATCACGCTTCAATTTACATATATTTGGTATAAATATAAAGTCGATAAGCTTTTATTCGTTAATATTTCGTATAAAAATACTTTTTAAGTTGTCAAAAGACTACAGAAAGACGAAAAACACGAATTATCAACAAATTCTCTAAGTAGCGAAACATTGGTGCGAATCCTTATTGGGAGAAGCTTATTGGGAGAACCCTTGATTTCGGTAAAAATCAACCAATCAGATCCTCCAAAAAAATATACAGAAAACCGTATATTTTTATTATACCGTTCCTGTCCCAATATGATCGATAGATCTAGGGACAGGGAACCAGTCTATTGGTTGACCGTGGAAAACTACTTTATGAAGCGTAGCCACTTCCGGCTAAGAGATCCAATTTTTTTCAAGATTTCTTCATACACACACATCCAAGGTATGATTCGATAGAGTTGTCCTTGGTGATCCAATTGATGGCAGTCACTGTATTACGCTCGAGATCATGTTGCAAACTCGTTCCAAACGGCAAAAGGTTGCAAACAGTCTCGAGGGTCGCGAATGCAGTTTATAGGGGTAGTATGCCAGTCTATGACGAGACACGTTCTCTAGTCTAATATATCATAATCCAAGATATTGCGATTTACCCCGGAGATTCAGTCCCGATTATTGGTAAGATGGGCTATTGTTTATCATTAAATTGTGTTATATTCATGAATTGTCACCTGTTTGTATAAATAGAATCTAAAACGTTACTCTCATAGTTGTGATTTAGACCAGATCGTTTTCTCAATTTCTGATCGTGTTATTATTTTATTTAGAGCAACGTCGGGTACTTTCGGACAGTTAAGCGATCGTCAGCCATAATTTAGATAGGTGAAGAGAAAAACTGTATCTTATGTCACAATCGGAAAATTCTAAGCCTTTGCCCCGGCATCGGTAATGAGAAGTATGTATTAAGCGTTTAAAACCGGGTACCATAAGGAAAATAAAATGAGTCATCAACGACGGGTTATTTCGGACACGTCGAGTCTGATCGGACAGGCCGATTGACCCGGTCGGCACAATTCTTTCAGCCAATCAAAAACGTCGTCAGCGGACCTGCACTCATTCGGTGGAGGTGAAAGCTTCGGTCTTTTTCGTTGAAGCATAACCAACTTTCAGCATTAATATCTCGACGACTACGCCTGATTATTAAAAATGCGTTGGTAGTTAGAAAGTTTAAATCACATTCTTTAAAGAAAGAGTTTTGTTTATGAATTTTAACGATGGATTTTTGAAATAATCTGCCTCAAAGTTGGTATCCCGTAACGATAAAGACCGAGGTTGTACCCTCGATGAAAAAATGAAAGTGAGGCTATGACGTCATCCCGACTGATTCTATAATCGAGCTAGATTTATTTCAAATAATTATGTTTGCATCTATTACGTAATTAAATCGGAACAATCTAAAATTTTGTTTGGAAAGGTTTTAGGTAAGGTAAAATACAAACGAACGATCGAAGATATTATTTGCATCAAGTAATTCATAAAAATTTTTTTAAAAAAATCACGCCGACGGCCGGACTAGAACGTCGATTCCCCAAATTCGGAGACCTCGACGTTACCCCTAGACCACTGATCTTGCTAAATACGATGGGTTTACAAATAATATATAAAATCACTATTTGTCCGGTAAGAGCCGACGGATCAATTTTCCTTCGGGTCAGATCGGACACCATTTTATTTCCGAAAATAACTAATATTTCTACCATCAACAGGTAAAAACCTCTCGAAAACCTTTTAATCTTCTTTATAAACCAGACTAAAAAAGATTTAATCGCAATGATACATTGTCATAATCTTGCGTCTGCAGGGTATCTATATATAGATTATTGCTTACGAACCTCTACGGAAATTTTGATTCGGGGAAAACCCACTGAACGTTGAGAATTGGTGGCGAAGAAGAATTTCAAAAAAATAGCTGCGCTGGAACTATTAAAGCATGCACAGAGGACATAAAAATTCGCGCGCATGTAGCGTTAAGGACACATGTCCGAGTTGACACGACGTCCGAAAGTACCCGACATTGCTCTACTTGAAATTGTCATGATTGTGTCACTGTGAAAAAAGTGAAAGTGGAAATAAAAATTAGATCTAGACTAGATGTCTATTCCAGAAGTAACAGAAGAATGGAGACTGTTTACTTTTCAAAACAGCAAATGACCGAAGAAGATCTTGCGTTGACCTTTATAGGTCAGCCTAAGACAGCCTCAGTCACATGAGTCAGCGAAGTGGATAACGCACTGAACTCAGGCCCATAGGAAGCAATTTCATATTGGGGGGGGGGCTAAAGCCGTTGCCCTGAATATTGGGGGGGATAATTTGGATTTTCCCAAAATTTTCAGTGTAAAATTAAGAAAATTCGGCATTTTTGGCCAACATTGGTGAGGCTTAGCCCCCCCCCCCCCCCCCCCTGGAACTGGAACTTGTAGCCTGGTGGTTGCGAGTTCAAACCCCACTCGGATAAGGTGTGTCTTTGGGCAAGACACTTAATTGTCAGCCTCAGTCTACCCAGCTGTTAAACGGGTAACAGTGAGGTAAAACTTACTGCCTCTTCGATCTCTTCTCTTCCGCGCTATTTCCGAGTAAAATTTGTGTTGTTTGATTCGGGTAGTTTGATTCGTGTTGTTTCATTGCACTGTAAATAGAGCACATTAGTTACTTGTAGATTAGATATAGCACAGACGCTCAGACTCATCGGAGTCTTTATACACTAGCATAGCTAGTGGTGCCCCAAGAGCAAGCGGGGAAAATTACCTGTATAACGTAACATAACGTAACGTATAGTGGTATAAGGTCATTGGCAGATCCGGTGGGGTTTCAAGCGAACCCCACTCCAGGCTTTTCTTCCTTCTATAACAAGAGGCCAAAATTTGGTGGCTTCCCAATTGGAAAATGATTCCTTTTTTCCCAATTTCAAAGTTAGAGTTTCCCAGTTTTCAAAACTAAAATTCCCAAATTTTGAAAATAAATAATGATCAATTTCTTAGTGGCAATTCAAGTCACAAAGAAGCAGTGCATGTTCTATAATTTAGTTATTCTGGTTATAAAGAGCTGTCTAAGAAAATTTACTATCATTTGAACATTTATTCTCCTGTGTCTTCTTATTCCCAATTTAACCAAAATCGTGCTGAAATTTGCCAAAATGACTGACCAGGGCCCCTTCCCAATTTTTGGAAGAAAAGCCCTGCTGACTCTGTAGCCACTGTGCCTGATCATTTCATTTTCTTTCAGAAATGACGGAAAAATTATAGACAGTGTTTGTTACCCTCCCTCCACCCACACACTTCCCTCACATGTTTGAATCAGCTACTGATTGTAGAATTTGTGACTGTAGAATTTGTGTGAAAAAAAACATCGAAAGAATGGAAGAAATTGCTGATAATCAGCAGTTATCCTTTTCCATCAATAATTTCTTAACTACAGTCAAATCTCTCTATGTCGAACTTGGTGGGACCTACGAAAAAACTTCGACGTACAGAATGTTCGACGAAGAGATAATTTGGAGACAAGCGACCATCATCAAGGGCACGTCACGTCATGTCGGTCGGAGTTGCTGGATATCCCCCCTCCCTTGTTGATACCCCCCTCCCTTGTTGATCCGGTCCCTTACAAAACAAGTCCTGCGAGGAATAAGCGTTCGATCCTTCTGTAGTCATTGTGAATAACAAATCGTCGTTGTAAATGCAAATCCTCGTACCTCGTTTTTGGAAGATTTTTAAGGGGAAAGAAAAAGGTGCAATTACTTTTCCCAAACTGAAAGGTTTACTTCATGTTTGGACATATTGTTCACTAATAAGGTGTCATTAATATTGGTCAGTAAAATATCTCAAAACCTTCAAGAATTGTTTTAACTGGGCACACAATGTTTTACTTCGTAAATCGCAAAAATCTACATCCGAGATTTCGCACTTACACCGACGAAATGTAACGCTGTATACAATTTCCCGGGCCTTTTTAGCTCACCTGAGCACAAGGTGCTCAAGTGAGCTATTGTGATCACCTTTTGTCCGGCGTCCGTGCGTACGTGCGTCGTCCGTCGTCAGTCGTCCGTCGTCCGTCGTCCGTCAACAATTTATTTAAATGACATCTCCTCCTAAACTACTTGGCCAATTTCAACCAAACTTGGCAGGAATGTTCCTTAGGTGACCCCCTTTCAGAATTGCTAAAAGAATTGAAATCCATAAAAAAACTCTGGTTGCCATGGCATCAGAAAAGGGGAAATTTGACTGAATCTCAATACTATCTTTGAACGACATCTCCTCCAAAACTACTTGGCCAATTTCAACCAAACTTTGCTGGAATGTTCCTTAGGTGACCCCCTTTAAGAATTGCTAAAAGAATTGAAATCCATAAAAAACTCTGGTTGCCATGGCATCAGAAAAGGGGAAATTTGACTGAATCTCAATACTATCTTTGAAAGACATCTCCTCCAAAACTACTTGGCCAATTTCAACCAAACTTGGCTGGAATGTTCTTTAGGTGACCCCCGTTCAGAATTGCTAAAAGAATTGAAATCCATAAAAAACTCTGGTTGTCATGGCAACAGAAAAGGAGAAATTTGAATGAATCTCAATACTATCTTTGAAAGACATCTCCTCATAAACTACTAGGCCAATTTCAACCAAACTTGGCAGGAATGTTCCCTTGGTGACCCCCTTTAAGAATTGCTAAAAGAATTGAAATCCATAAAAAAATCTCTGGTGGCCATGGCATCAGAAAAGGGGAAATTTGAATGAATCTTAATACTATCTTTGAACGACATCTCCTCCAAAACTACTTGGCCAATTTCAACCAAACTTGGCAGGAATGTTCCTTAGGTGACCCCCTTTCAGAATTGCTAAAAGAATTGAAATCCATAAAAAACTCTGGTTGCCATGGCATCAGAAAAGGGGAAATTTGACTGAATCTCAATACTATCTTTGAACGACATCTCCTCCTAAACTACTAGGCCAATTTCAACCAAACTTGGCAGGAATGTTCCTTAGGTGACCCCCTTTCAGAATTGCTAAAAGAATTGAAATCCATAAAAAAACTCGGGTTGCCATGGCATCAGAAAAGGGGAAATTTGACTGAATCTCAATACTATCTTTGAACGACATCTCCTCCAAAACTACTTGGCCAATTTCAACCAAACTTGGCAGGAATGTTCCTTAGGTGACCCCCTTTCAGAATTGCTAAAAGAATTGAAATCCATAAAAAACTCTGGTTGCCATGGCAACAGAAAAGGAGAAATTTGACTGAATCACAATACTATCTTTGAACGACATCTTCTCCCTAAACTATCAGGCCAATTTCAACCAAACTTGGCAGAAATATTTCTTAGGAGGTTCCTTTTAAAATTTGCTAAAAGAATTGAAATCCTTTAAAAGCTCTGGTAGCCATGGCAACAGAAAAGGAGATTTTCCTCCAAATCTCAATGACATCGTTGAATGATATCTCCTCCTAAACTAACAGGCCAATTTCCACCAAACTAGGCAGAAATATTCCTTAGGAGGTCACATTTAAAAAATTTCTAGCAGAATTGCAATTTATAAAAAAAAAACACTTCTGGTTGCCATGGCAACAGAAAAAGAGAAATTACGCGAAATCTGTCAGAAGCAATTTGTCAATAACCGCAGAGCCAAATTTGACAAAACTAAATATTTGCATTGCTTATGATATTGCTAAGAGGTACTTTTCTTGGCTTTTCAATATGAAACCTTGTCACAGAAAAAGGGGACTTCTTGTTTTAATTCCATCTGTCCAAAGCAATTTCTCCATAACCACATAGCCGAATTGGATGAAACTTCATATCTGAGTTGCATATGATATTGCACTAAGGTAGTTTTCTGGGTTTTCTATGGTTTGAAATTGCATAGCGGCGTTCATATGATCTTTGACCCTTTATTGCATTACCTGTAAGAAATCTGATCTGTTATAAAACCCCATCTCAGGTGAGCGACCTAGGGCCAACGGCCCTCTTGTTATTTTAAATCATCAAATCACCCACTTTTGACGTCCTCAACCGTAATTAATACAAAAAATAAAACACAATCAGGTAAAATCAATATTCGATAAAGGTAAACACCCGTGTTGATTGCTCGAGTTGACGGGTCGAAAGGTGTGAAAAACTGACTTGATTGCAATTATCATCGTGTAAGTTTGAGGTTCGTCGTGTAGAGGTGTGAATGTGTGTAAATATAGGCGGTTGGACTTCAAAATTGGTTCGACGTAAGGAGGAAGTTCGTACAAGAGAAAACGACGTATAGAGGTTGAATCATATATAAATAAAGAGCAAAATAAACGGGACTTGAAAATTACTTCGACGTAGGGAGAACTTCGGATAAGGGATGTTCGACATAAAGAGATTTGACTGTAATTGTTAGCTCACCTGAGCACGAAGTGCTCAAGGTGAGGTATTGTGATCTATCAATGTCCGGCGTCCGTCTGTCCGTCTGTCCGTCTGTCCGTCACGGCGTCAACAATTTCTTTAAACGACATCTCCTCCTAAACTACTGGGTCAAAATCAACTAAACTTGGCAGAGATGTTCCTTGGGTGGTCCCTTATAAAAATTGCTAAAATAATTGAAATCCATGAAAAACTCTGGTTGCCGTGGCATCGGAAAATGGGAATTTTCACAAAAGCTCAACAACTTCTTTAAACGACATCTCCTCCTAAACTACTGGGTCAAAATCAACCAAACCTGGCAGAAATGTTCCTTGGGTGGTCCCTTATAAAAGTTGCTAAAATAATTGAAATCCATGAAAAACTCTGGTTGCCGTGGCATCGGAAAATGGGAAATTTCACAAAAGCTCAACAACTTCTTTAAACGACATCTCCTCCTTAACTTCAGGGTCAAAATCAACCAAACTTGGTAGAAATGTTCCTTGGGTGGTCCCTTATAAAAATTGCTAAAAGAATTAAAATCCATGAAAAACTCTGGTTGCCGTGGCATCAGAAAATGGGAAATTTCATAAAAACTCATTAATTTCTTTAAACGACATCTTCTCCTTAACTGTTAAGTCAAAATCAACCAACCTTGGCAGAAATGTTCCTTGGGTAGTCCCTTATGAAAATTGCTAAAAGAATTGAAATCCATGAAAAACTCTGGTTGCTGTGGCATCAGAAAATGGGAATTTTCACAAAAGCTCAACAATTTCTTTAAATGACATCTCCTCCTTAACTTCTGGGTCAAAATCAACCTAACATGGCAGAAATGTTCCTTGGGTAGTCCCTTGTAAAAATTGCTAAAATAATTGAAATCCATGAAAAACTCTGGTTGCCGTGGCATCAGAAAATGGGAATTTTCACAAAAGCTCAACAACTTCTTTAAATGACATCTCCTCCTAAACTACTGGGTCAATATCAACCAAACCTGGCAGAAATGTTCCTTGGGTGGTCCCTTATAAAAGTTGCTAAAATAATTGAAATCCATGAAAAACTCTGGTTGCCGTGGCATCGGAAAATGGGAAATTTCACAAAAGCTCAACAACTTCTTTAAACGACATCTCCTCCTTAACTTCAGGGTCAAAATCAACCAAACTTGGTAGAAATGTTCCTTGGGTGGTCCCTTATAAAAATTGCTAAAAGAATTAAAATCCATGAAAAACTCTGGTTGCCGTGGCATCAGAAAATGGGAAATTTTATAAAAACTCATTAATTTCTTTAAACGACATCTTCTCCTTAACTGTTAAGTCAAAATCAACCAAACTTGGCAGAAATGTTCCTTGGGTAGTCCCTTATAAAAATTGCTAAAAGAATTGAAATCCATGAAAAACTCTGGTTGCTGTGGCATCAGAAAATGGGAATTTTCACAAAAGCTCAACAATTTCTTTAAATGACATCTTCTCCTTAACTTCTGGGTCAAAATCAACCTAACATGGCAGAAATGTTCCTTGGGTAGTCCCTTGTAAAAATTGCTAAAAGAATTGAAATCCATGAAAAACTCTGGTTGCCGTGGCATCGGAAAATGGGATATTTCACAAAAATTCAACTATTTCTTTAAACGACATCTTCTCCTTAACTTCTGGGTCAAAATCAACCAAACTTGGCAGAAATATTCCTTAGGTGGTCCCTTACAAAAATTGCTAAAAGAATTGAGATCCATGAAAAACTCTGGTTGCCTTGGCATCAGAAAATGGTAAATTTAACGAAAGCTCAACAACTTCTTTAAACGACATCTCCTCCTTAACTTCTGGGTTAAAATCAACCAAACATGGCAGAGATGTTCCTTGGGTGGTGCCTTATAAAAATTGCTAAAAGAATTGAAATCCATGGAAAACTCTGGTTGCCGTGGCATCGGAAAATGGGAATTTTTAAAAAAGCTCAACAACTTCTTTAAACGACATCTCCTCCTAAACTTCTGGGTTAAAATCAACCAAACATGGCAGAGATGTTCCTTGGGTGGTCCCTTATAAAAATTGCTAAAAGAATTGAAATCCATGGAAAACTCTGGTTGCCGTGGCATCGAAAAATGGGAATTTTCACAAAAGCTCAACAACTTCTTTAAACGACATCTCTTCCTCAACTTCAGGGTCAAAATCAACCAAACTTGGCAGAAATGTTCCTTGGGTGGTTCCTTATAAAAATTAAAAGAATTGAAATCCATGAAAAACTTTGGTTGCTGTGGCAACGGAAAATGGGAAATTTCACAAAAGCTCAACCATTTCTTTAAGCGACATCTCCTCCTCAACTTCAGGGTCAAAATCAACCAAACTTGGCAGTAATGTTCATTGGGTGGTCCCTTATAAAAATGCTAAAAGAATTGAAATCCGTGAAAAACTCTTGTTACTGTGGCATCAGAAAATGGGGAATGTCATAAAAGCTGATCAATTTCTGTAAACAACATGTCCTCCTAAACTACATGGCCAAATTCTTCTCTGGGACAACAATGCGTAACATATGCAAAGTTATTTGGCATTAATAAAACATTACTCAGGTGAGCGATTTAGGGCCCTCAGGGTCCTCTTGTTTTTCTTGTACAATCAAATTTCTCTACTTTTAAAGTCATTATTTTGTCATAGAAAACAGCAGTCTAAAATTTCGTTATGTGGGAATGGCCATAGGGGCCCTTAAAAGGCTTAAAAGTAATGAATTTTGGAGTAAAATAGATTAAGTTTTCTGTAATGTTTGTATAAACTGTCAGTGTTGTTAACTTGTTATAAAATCTCATAACTACGGCTTGAATCAAGCCGTAGTTACGAGATTTCATAGCAGCACCTACAAAATATTATTGTTTCAAACTTTGTTTAAAATAATGGCACTGTTCTACTTGATAAAATCGCTCCCTTTTCACTCCCGGCACTCAGATACATGCACCGTTCTGTTTTCATTAACAGGGGGATCATCATGTATGGATTAACCAGGCAGCTACTATGTGGAGGTATAAAGGCAGATATTGGTTCTACAATCAAGTATTTGACTGTTTTTGGATTGACTGCCACTACAGCCAGAGTTACGGCTTCACAGGTATGGATAAAGAATTAAAGATATTACTAAGTGTGAAGATGGAAATGCTCTTCAACAAAACCCTTGCAAGTTTTTTTTTTCATTAAGTGTGATCAAATATCGGCCCCTTCCCCTCTTGGATTTCAATTTTCCCCATGTAAATCAATGTTTCAACATTTCCAAGGTTCTCCCATGGAAGTATTAATGTTAACATTAAAAGATCTTTGATAATCAGCCTATAAATTGTTTCTAATTTATTCTTAGCTCACCTCAGCACTTCATGCTCAAGGTTAGCTATTGTGGTCGCTCACCGCCTGTCGTCCATCTGTCCGTCCGTTCACAATTTATTTAGACATCTTCTCCTCCCAAACCATTGGGCCAATTTTGACCAAACTTGGCAGGAATGTTCCTTGGGTGACCCGTCTTAGAACTTATTCGCAATTTTTTAATTTGTTAGAAAATGTGGGCGTGGCTGGGCAGGGCTTAGTTATAAAGCGTAAGAAAATTCTCTAAAAATGAACCATTGTACTATTTTGAACCAAACTTGGCAGGAATGTTCCTTTAGTTATTCTTTGTAGAATTTGATCACAAATTTTAAGATTTGTCAAAAAATGTTGGCGTGACAGGGCAGGTCTTATCAGACTTTCTAAGGAAGATAACGTATACAAGATTTCTGTTTGTAAAGTGTAAAGTGTTTAAGTTGCCTCCCTTGGTCCATATTGAAAATGATTCAGTTGGATTTTATCTGATCAATGTCTTATGATCTAGCCTTGTGTGAGCTAAACACTCGTTCTCAGAATAGGACGTCGATTCCAATTTGCAAATTGAGCAAAAACGAACTTCTTCAAAACCATTGTTTTTCTTAGAAATAGTACAGAAACAAGAGGACCCTGAGGGCCATAAATCGCTCACATGAGTAATGTTTTAATAATGCCAAATAACTTTGCATATTATGTTACGAATTGTGGTCCCAGAGAAGAATTTGGCTATGTAGTTTAAGAGGAGGTGTTGTTTACAAAATTGACGAGCTTTCATGACATTTCCTATTTCCTGATGCCACAGCAACCAGAGTTTTTCATGGATTTCAATTTATTTAGCAATTTTGTTTAAGGGACCACCCAAGGAACATTTCTGTCAAGTTTGGTTGAGTTTGACTCTGTAGTTTAGGACGAGATGTCATTTAAAGACATTGTTGAGATTTAAAGAAATTACCCATTTTCCGATGCCACGGCAACTAGAGTTTCTCATGGATTTCAATTCTTTTAGCACCTACTATAAGGAACCTTCCAAGGAACATTTCCGCCAAATGGTTGAATTCGATCCAGAAGTTTTGGAGATGTCGTTTAATGAAATTTTTAGAATTTAAAGAAATTTCCCATTTTCCGATGCCACGGCAACCAGAATTTTCAATGGATTTCAATTCTTTTAGCAATTTTTATAAAAGACCACCCAAGGAACATTTCTGCCAAGTTTTATCGATTTTGACCATGTAGTTTAGGAGGAGATGTCTCAGACTATAAGAAATCACGTGAAAAATCTTTAAAAATTAATCATTAGGCCAATTTGAACCAAACTTGGCGTAATTGTCCCTTGAGTGATTGTATTCAATGCATGTTCATGAGTTTTTGATTGCGTGAAAAAATGTGGGAAATTGTTAGATAATTCTTCAAAAAAATTCTTCTCCTTATTCATGGGGCCAATGCTTACAGTATTTGGTAGTAATATTCCTTGGGTGACTCATTACAAAAATTGTTCACGAATTTTTGATTCATCAAACCATAAGAAATCATGTGACACGAAGAACTCAGGTGAGCTATATCACTATCAGTGCCTTTCAGGCGCTCTTGTTTAAAACTTGTCATGAATTTTTGATTCGTCAAAAAATGTGGGCGTGGCATGGCGGGGCTTATCAGATATCGGAAAATGGGAAATTTCACAAAAGCTCTACAATTTCTTTAAGTGACATCTCCTCCTTAACTTCTGGGTTAAAATCAACCAAACTTGGCAGAAATGTTCCTTGGGTTGTCCCTTATAGGCTTTATACGAAAAAAGCCAACGAATTGAAAAACCCATAATCTATTTTTAGCTCGACTTTTCGAAGAAAATGAGAGCTTATACTGTCACCCGGGCGTCGGCGTTGGCGTTGGCGTCGGCGTCGGCGTTGCAACCAAGGTTAAAGTTTTTTTCAAACATCAATAATTTCCATACTATCAAAAGGATTCAACCCAAACATGGTATACTTATTCACCATCACATCCTCTACCTTACTATCAGGGCCCATGACCCTGGGACCACTCTTTTTGGAGTTATGCCCCCTTTATACTAAGCAACTTAGAAAGTCGAGCATGCTGTCTTCGGACAGCTCTTGTTAGCACAGGTGGTCAACTGGAGGTCAACTGGCAAATTTTGTACACTTTAGAAAATACTTTAAGTACTGAATTGTTTAACCATTTCGCAATCTAGACCTGGTTTTGGTATGGCTTGGGAAAACAATACGACAATGAAACACATCCAACTTATAATATTTTAATAAATCTGTAATTTTATAAACGTTAAAACAATTAATTCATTTGTTTAACCCTTTCCAAAACTACAGAAAATTAGGGTGGTCAAATACATAAATATTTTAAACACTTCTCTATTTAGCCTCAATGTTTCCCCGAAAGGTTTGAATTAGGTACGTCAGTATACTACAACTTTGTGGAAAAATATAACAGGAGATAATAATGAATATAAACCCAATACCAGACGGCAAATTTTTACACTGTTCCAATTTAAAAGGTGTTGCATACAACAATTTCAAGTTGATGAAATTTTAGAAATCTTTACATCTTGGGTTAGAAAACATTGTTGAAAAATAAAAAATGCTTGTTACAAGCAACTTCTTTATTGTCCACAATGATTTCCAAAGCCTTTATCTTTTGGGGAGTCAGAAAGAGTCAATGTACAGGGTGTCCCAAAAGTAAGGTAACACTTTTAACCTCATATATCTCGGCTAATATATCACTTGCACATTTCTAACAACACTGACAGTATAGAAGGCCATGTGGAGAAAAAAATAAAAGAGATTTCATCAAAATATCATGCAATTTGTATATTTTATCTATGAAAAATCAAACACACCATATTTTCGCAATGACGTCATTTTGATAGTAAATGACGTTCTCTTGATTTCGTTTCTTTTGGCTCTTTCCCTGATTTATTATTTTGCTTAAGTTTTTTTCCATAACTGCCTTACATGTGTCAATAGAAATTTTCAAACATTCTCTTTTAATGTTTGGCAACAACACTGTAACATGTTCTTGCTTTGGGAATTGCACTTTAGATTGCAAGTTTCTCAACAGAACATAATCCAGTAAATTCAAGTCCGGCCTGTGCCCACCGACAAAAGTATTTGGCTTGATCTCAAAAAGACTGCGATTTCATAATTTGAACCTTGCACAGAAAAAGATTCACATAAAATTTCGAAATGCACTGTACAAATAATTTCAATAAAACTTATTATACCCCCCACAACAAAGTTATGGGGGGGGGGGTATACTGGATTCAGGTTGTCCGCCCGTCCGTCCGTCTGTCCGTCCGTCCGTGGTCATAATTTTGTGTCCTCTTCTCCTCCCACAGTTTTGGACCGATTTTGCTGAAATTTTAACAGGTTGTTTCCTATCATATGAAGTTGTGCACCTGCAATTTTCATATTGATCTAGGCAGTAGTTTTAGAGTTATGCCACTTTGAACTTTAGCACTTTTTCAGTGACAACGCGCTTGTGGGGGGGGGGGGGGTATTTGTCCGCTTTGCGACAGTTCTAGTTACGACGAAATTCTTCTCATTGACTTTCCTGGACTTCCAATTAAAGCCCCAATCAAAGCTGAGACATTTTCTGCGCTGCAGGATGTTTTCAGTCTTTGCTTCTTTGTTCATCAAAATCTGACCTAGATCGTTCAAATTTATTGATTATTGAGTAGATGAGTTTTCTTCTTGGTGGATCTTCCGTTTTGAATTGAGATTAAAACTTTCTGTGCACACATACTTGAGATTGAGATTAATGATAGGCTTTACCACATACAAACGTTGTAAGAATGTAGGCCGTGACGTCATTTTGATAGTGGTACAGATGACGTCAAAAATGACGCCACTGTTATAGGTACATTATGTTGAAGTGTATCACAAACATAATTTCAATGAATTCTGCAGATAATGATAGTTTTCCGAAAGAAATCTGCTAAGAAATAGCAGACCTAGTACGCTTTTAAAGTGTTACCTTACTTTTGGGACACCCTGTATGAGAATGGATTAAGGATTGTGTATAAAATAGCAAGGAATATATATTGAGTCTGAGACAAAAAGGGGAAATGCTGTTTATAAACACTATCTCATTTTGTCTAAATGTGTTTCCGAAAAGTTTGCATTAGGGACTTCAGTAGGCTATACCATAACTTTGTGGACAAATATTGCAGGAGACAATGTGGATGTTAATAGAGGATTGTATGGAAAATAGCAAGAACAATATTGAGACAAAAGGGAAAATGCTGGTTATACACATTTTCTCTCTTTGCCTCAATGTTTCCACAAAAGCTTGCAGTATAATTGGACGTTACAACCAGGATTTGTTTGGGAAATGGTTCAATATAGTGATAGTATACTATTATAGTACCAGCCGAAAATAACAGTGACGTAGGCTAATGTTTACTACTTGACAACCAATCAACTCTGTTCGTATTTGTAACGGTGCAAATCAGACGAATTGATTGGTTTTGCAGCAGTAAACATCAGCCTACGTCACTGTCAATTTCGGCTGGGACTATTGTAGATGTTGATAAAGAAATGATTTCTGTATAAGATAGTACACACTATTGAGGCAAAAGGAGATAATGCTGATTACAACAATTTTCTTCATTTGTCTCAATGCTTTCTCAATCATTTAGCTTAAGGGATCCCTCGATTTTTCAATGTATAGTTCCACTTAACCCTTTCCCAAACATCAAAATTTCAAATAATTCCAATTTGAGAAATAAAGATTAGTGCTGGCTACAATATACATGTACATGTAATAAATTAATTATTGACAATGCCATATATTGGTACAAAAACAAAGGAAATTTCGTACAAGTTATTTATGATACACCCTAGAGTGTCCGAAAAAGATAAAGCCAGTGTGCTCTGCTAGAGGCTTATAGATACATGTAAGAAGTTCTAAAAATAGCTCATCGCAGTATTTCGTATAAAGCCTATAAAATTGCTAAAAGAAATGAAATCCATGAAAAACTGTGATTGTCGTGGCATCAGAAAATGGGAATTTTCATAAAAGCTGTACAATTTTTTAGCTCTACTGGCCTTTCAGGCCAGCGAGCTATTGTCATGGCGGTGTGTCGGTCGTGTGTGCGTCCGTACGTCCGTCCGTCCGTGCGTCCGTAAACTTTTTCTTTAAAAATCTTCTCCTCAGAAACTACTTGATGGATTTCAACCAAACTTCACAGGAATAATCCTTGGGTGACCCTCTCTCAGATTCCTACAAAGAATATGGATTGAACTAGAATAACTTGAGTTATCTGCCCTTGAATGTCAAAAAAGCTGGTTTTGACTTTATTTTTACTATAAAATCTACAAATATTAACCAATCAAGACAAAACTTGGACAGAATATGTATAAGCATGATATCCTGCCTGGGTTTAATTTTTAGCTTGATCGGAATTTTACATCATGAGTTATGTGCCCTTGAATTTGACAAAATTGCCATTTTCGACTTTGTTTTCACTCTAACAACCAAAATTGTTGACCAATCAAGATGACATTTTGACAGAATCTTGTTGACAACAAGATCTTGCTTTTGTGCAATTTTCAGGATGATTGCGTTGCTGCAATCTGAGTTATGTGCCCTAGAAATTGACAAATTTCAGTTTTCGACACTTTTCACTTTCGTGGCCACATATATAGACTAATACTGACAAAATTTGGACAGACCATAAGATCTTGCTCGAGTTTAATATTCAGTTTGATTTCTGTGGTGTTCAAGACATAAATTATCAAGTCAAAATCATAGTTTTAGATCAGAATGTCACTTTATTTTCATGACCACCATGTTACATGCACAATCGCAACTTCTTGAACTAATTATCATAAAGAAAAACAACTCTTACTGAACTTTAAATTGCTCATATCAAAAGTTACTTCCCTTAGTGTACCACAATTATTAACTCACATACTGTTATGTGCCCTTGAATTTGGCATAATGACAGTTTTTAACTTTATCATCACTCTAAAAATCCCCGAAATAGTGGTTATTCATTTACCTTCTTTTCGCTTTGACCACATGATTGCTTCTTTTTACTTTGTTTCTGCTCTAAGAATCACAAGAATTTAAAAATATATCAGTTTAAGGATTAAGATAAATTTGTCAAATTTTTCATAGTAAACCACAAGAAATTCAGGCATGTGGAGCGACTCAAGACCTTCAGGTCTTCCTAGTTTAAAGGTCATCTCCTAAACTACAGGGTCAAAATCAATCAAATTTGGCAGAAATGTTCCTCGGGTGGTCCCTATCAAAATTGCGAAAAGAATTGAAATCCATGAAAAACTCTGGTTCGTGAATTTTTGATTCATCAAAGAATGTGGGCGTGGCAGGATGGGGCTTATCAGACTTTTAGAAATCATAAGAAAATTCTTTAAGAATCAACTATTTGGCCAATTTGTATCAAAGTTGGCAAGAATGTTCCTTGAGTAACCCTTTTCAACATTTGTTTATAAATTTCAGATTCGTTGAAAAATATGGGCGTGGCGCGGCGGGGCTTATCCGATTTAATGTAATCGTTAGATAAATCTCAAAAAATCTTCTTCTCTTGAACCAATAGGCTGATTTGAACCAAACTTTGCAGGAATGTTCCTTGGGTGACCCCTTTCAAAACTTGTTCGTGAATTTTTGATTCGTCAAAAAATGTGGGTGTGGCAGGGCGGGGTTTATCAGTGGAGCGATGTAGGCCCACCAAAGCTTACAAGTTTTAGCCTGCTAAGCCTTTCAATTTGAATCAGTCTGGAACATAACGACCAATAACACAGTTTATAATCACGTGACCCAGAATTTTCGATAATCTTCAATATCTTTTTAGCTCACCTGAGCACGAAGTGCTCAAGGTGAGCTATTGTGATCGCCTTTTGTCCGTCGTCCGTCCGTCTGTATGTCCGTCCGTCCGTCTGTCAACAATTTGGTGTTTACACTCTAGAATATACAAATATAAGCCAATCTTAATCAAACTTTGTCAAAACGTGTATGACCATAAGCACTCGGATGAGTTCGAATTTGGGTCAGATCAGACCGGAAAGTCCGGAGTTATCTGCCCTTGAATGTAATAAATAGCTACTTTTGACATTGTTTTCACTCTAGCTTCCACAAATATTGACCAATCACTACAAAAGTAAGTCACAATGTTGGAGACTATAAGATCTTGGATGAGTTTGATTTTCAGTCTGATCTGATCAGAAAGTCGAGAGTTATGTGCCCTTGAATTTGATAAAATTGCCATTTTCTGCTGTTTTCGACCTTGTTTACGATCTAGAATCTACAATTATAATTCAATCAAGACAAAACTAGGACACAATGTTGGAGACCATAAGATCTCGGATGAGATTTATTTTCAGTCTGATCTGACCAGAAAGATGAGATTTATGTGCCCTTGAATTTGATAAAATTGTCATTTTTGGCTGTTGTTGACCTTGTTTACACTCTAGAATCAATAATTATTAATCAATGAAGACAAATCTTGGACACAATGTTAGAGAATATAAGATATCAGATGAGGTTGATTTTCAGTCTAATCTGACCTGAAAGACTAGAGTTTAGTGCCCTTGAATTTGATAAAATTGCCATTTTTGACTGTTTTCGACCTTGTTTACACTCTAGAATCTACAATTATTTAAAAAAACAATGTTGGGCACCATAAGAGCTCGGATGAGTTTGATTTTCACAACTTTATTGACCATAAGTAAATATTTAGTCTTAAAGTCATAAAAATCAATTGAATTGGACATAAGTGTTGCTCATATCATTTTGGTTCAGATGAGCGATATAGGACCATCATGGTCCTCTTGTTTAATACTTGACCAAATTGAATTCGGTTTGATGCAGAAAAGATGGGGAAATATCCACTGAGTCTGATAAAAAAGTTACTGAAGATAAACCAAAATTTTGGTTTATCTTCAATGACTTTTATCAGCTAATTTTTCAAAAAATCAATCACGTCCATCTAATGCGTGACGTCTGTCCACATTCTCTGCTTCAAACCGAATTCAAATCGGTCCAGTATTTACAAAATGATTGAGGATTTTCTAAAAATCCTATATCACGTGATTATCTACCGCGAATAAATGATTTCTGAACTTGACAAATGCATCTCGTTTGTTGTAGGAGCGTGCTTGGAGAAGAACTGTTCAGGCCAGGATGTATGGTGTAGACTCTAAGTCGAATAAAACATTGAAGACCCTGGGTATAATTCAAAAGCAGCTTGAGAGAGGAAATGTATCGAAGCTGAGGAACATTACATCATTACCCAAATTCCCATCAATTAGCGGAAAGGAAAGTTTTGTTGGTCTAGAAATTGCAATTGAATTTTCGAATTTGTTAATGCTTGCTGCTTCCTCAAAATCGGAGGAGTTTTTGCGTTTAGTTAATCCACATCAACAGATTTATCCACCGAAAGCAAGATATATAGGTGCTGAATATGATTTGGAAACGGACCAATTAATAGCGGATGGAAAGCCTATTAAAACAGTTGAAGAAGAAGAGGCATTATGCGACTTTATAGACTTTCTGAAAAGACAAAACAATCCTGTATTAATAACATGGAAAGGGGCCTCAAAAAGCCTCAAACACCTGAGATTACACAGGGTTTTAAGTAATTACCCATCACTGTATTCTGATATAGTTTCCACTGCCCCTGGTCACGTGGATTTGTTAGAAATGGTCAAGACTATAGGAGCATATAAAGGTACACGTCTACAAACATTGTTTGAGAGTGTGGTAAAGACAGACTTAGAGATAAACGATCCTGTATCGGTAACAGTTGTTACACGTCTGATGTTTTCTCACTACTTGCTAAAGTGTGGAGTGGAACAATTTGATAGGCCCTCGTATTTTTATCAGAGTACTGACTTTTATTATGCTCGAGATACATATAATGATTTGATACTTAACAAGAATTTTGATTTAGTCACACAATTACGTTTAGCTCGATATGGTATATGTCTTGATCATTTGACCTTCTTAAAACGGCAAGGTTTTGATACATTTCAAAAATATTTATTGGAAAGAGAAATAACACAACACAATATTGACTGTCTTTTTAAAATAATATGAACAGCAATCTGACGGGTTCATGCAAAAAGTATTTTGAGTGCATTTAGTTTTAATGACCTAAAACAGTTTAGTACAAAATCCTCAAAACGAAATCCCAAACAAGTAGGGGTTCACTTTGCTATAGAGAAGTTTGGACTGAAAAATCACAGGTAAGACGGGAAATGTTTTTTTCAAATGCAAAAATTACTGACATTTTTTTCACCAAATCCTATGGTGTAGCCTATGGGTACAGATTAAGGTAGAACACTTGTAATATGGCCATTTTGAGATTAATAAAACATCGGCTTTTTAGCTCACCTGAGAAACATGCTCAATGTGAGCTTTTGTGATCACACTGTGTCCGGCGTGCGTCGTGCGTTGTGCGTCGGAAGGCGTCAACAATTTCTTTAAACATCTTCTCCTCCTTAACCACTGAACGAATTCTTACCAAACTTGGCAGGCATGTTCCCTGAGTGACCCTTTTCAAAATTTGTTTTCAAATTTTTGATACGTCAAAAAATGTGGGCGTGGCAGGGCGGGGCTTATCAGACTTAGAGAAATTGTTACATAATTCTTCAAAAATCTTCTCCTCCTTAACCATTGAGTCAATTTTTACCAAAGTTAGCAGAAATGTTCCTTTGGTGACCCTTTTCAAAATTTGTTTTCAAATTTTTGATTCGTCAAAAAATGTGGGCGTGGCAGGGCGGGGCTTATCAGACTTAGAGAAATTGATAAATAATTCTTCAAAAATCTTCTTCTCCCTAACCATAAAATCAATTTTTACCAAAGTTGGCAGAAAGGTTTCTTGGGTGACCCTTTTCAAAACTTGTTTTCAAATTTTTGATTCATCAAAAAATGTGGGTGTTGCAGGGCGGGGCTTATCAGACTTAGAGAAATTGATAAATAATTCTTCAAAAATCTCCTTCTCCCTAACCATAGAGTAAATTTTTACCAAAGTTGGCATAAATGTTCCTTGGGTGACCCTTTTTATACCCCCGCAAACGAAGTTTGGAGGGGGTATACTGGAATCAGCCTGTCGGTCCAGTGGTTGGTTGGTTGGTTGGATGGTTGGTCTGTCTCCAAAACTTTGTCCGGACAACTCCTCCTACACTTGTAGACCGATTTGCTTCATACTTGGCATAATTGTTCATTTTGACCTGTAGATGTGCAAGACGCAAATTTCACGGAAATCGGACCAATACTTTCTGAGTTATGGCCCCTGATTTGACCAAAAAATGCTTGTCCGTACAATTCCTCCTACAGTTACTGTCCGATTTGCTTCATACTTGGCACAGGTGTGCATTAGGATGTGTAGATGTGCAAGACGCAAATTTCACAAAAATCCAACCGTTAGTTTCTGAGTTATGGCCCCTGATTTGACCAAAAAATGCTTGTCCGGATAACTCCTCCTACACTTACTGTCCGATTTGCTTCATACTTGGCATAGGTGTGCATTAGGACCTGTAGATGTGCAAGACGCAAATTTCACAAAAATCCGACCGTCACTTTCTGAGTTATGGCCCCTGATTTGACAAAAAATGCTTGTCCGGATAACTCCTCCTACAGTTAGTGTCCGATTTGCTTCATACTTTGCACATGTGTGCATTAGGACCTGTAGATGTGCAAGACGCAAATTTCACGAAAATCTGACTGTTACTTTCTGAGTTATGGCCCCTGATTTGACCAAAAAATGATTGTCCGGACAACTCCTCCTACAGATGTGGAATGATTTAGTTCAAACTTGGCAAAAGTGTTCATTGTGACCTGTAGATGTGCAAGAAGCAAATTTAACGGAAATCGGACTGATACTCTTTGAGTTATAGCCCCTGATTTGACCCCAAAATGCTTGTCCGGACAACTCCTCCTACAGTTACTGTCCGATTTGCTTCATGATTGGCGCAGGTATGCATTAGGACCTGTAGATGTGCAAGACGCAAAATTCACAGAAATCGGACCGATACTTTCTGAGTTATGGCCCCTGATTTGACCAAATTTCAAGAAAATCGGATTGACAATTTCTGACTTACGGCTCTTGATTCAACAAAAACGCTTGTCTTAACAAAGGTGGTGGCGGGGGTATTTTTATCACCTTCAATGATAGATTTCTAGTTAAAACTTGTTTTCCAATTTTTGATTCGTCAAAAATGTGGGCGTGGCAGGGCAGGGCTTAACAGACTTTGAGAAATTGTTAAATAATTCTTTAAAAATCAAATGTTGATCCAATTTGTACCAATCTGGGCTGGAATGTTTCTTGAGTGACTGTCTTTACTGCCTGTTGATGAATTTTTAATTCGTCAAAAAATGAGGGCGTGGCAGGGCGGGGCTTATCAGACTTAGAGAAATTGTTAAATAATTCTTCAAAAATCTTCTTCTCATTAACCATTGAGTCAATTTTCATCAAACTTGGCAGAAATGTTCCTTGGGTGATCTTTTTCAAAATTTGTTTTCAAATTTTTGATTCATCAAAAAATGTGGGCTTGGCAGGGCGGAGCTTACCAGACTTAGAGAAATTGTTAAATAATTCTTTAAAAATCAAATATTGATCCAATTTGTACCAATCTTGGCTGGAATGTTTCTTGAGTGACTGTCTTTACTGCCTGTAGATGAATTTTTAATTCGTCAAAAAATGAGGGCGTGGCGGGGCGGGGCTTATCAGACTTAGAGAAATTGTTAAATAATTCTTCAAAAATCTTCTTCTCATTAACCATTGAGTCAATTTTTATCAAACTTGGCAGAAATGTTCCTTGGGTGATCTTTTACAAAATTTGTTTTCAATTTTTTGATTTCAATTAAAAAATGTGGGCGTGGCAGGGCGGAGCTTATCAGACTTAGAGAAATTGTTAAATAATTCTTTAAAAATCAAATGTGGATCCAATTTGTACCGATCTTGGCTGGAATGTTTCTTGAGTGACTGTTTTTACTGCCTGTTTTCAAATTTTTGATTCGTCAAAAAATGAGGGCGTGGCAGGGTGAGGCTTATCAGACTTAGAGAAATCGTTTAGTAATTCTTAAAAAATCTTCTTCTCCTTAACCAATGGATCAATTTTTACCAAACTTTGCAGAAATGTTATTTGGTTGACCCTTTTCAAAATTTGTTTTCAAATTTTTGGTTCGTCAAAAAATGTGGGCGTGGCAGGGCGGGGCTTATCAGACTTAAAGAAATCATGAAAAAAATCTTTAAAAATCAACCATTGGTCAAATTGAAACCAAACCTGGCGGATCTGTGTCTTGAGTGACTGTTTTCAATGTGTGTTTATGATTTTTTTTATTTGTCAAAAATGTAGGCGCGGCAGGGTGGGGCTTATCAGACTTGGAGAAGTTATTAAACGAATCCTTGAAAATTTTCTTCTCCTTAACTGTTGGACAAATTATATCAAATTATCCAGGAATGTTCCTTGGGTACCCGTTTCTATTTATTTTTTTTACAAATTTGTGATTGATTGAAAATGTGGGCATGGCAGGATGTTTATACGACTAGGAGAAATGACAAGAACATTCTTTAAAAATCAACTGTTGGGCCAATTTGAACCAGGGATGTTGCTTGAGTGACTCTTTTTAACAATAATTTTTGATTTGTTAAAAAATTTGAGTGTGGCAGGGTAGGGCTTATCAGACTTCAAAAAATCATAAAGAAATTCTTCAAAAATCAACCAGGGGGCCAATTTAAACCAAGAGAACAAAATGCTGATTGAGTAACTCTTTTCAAACACTTGGTTATGAATTTTTGATAGGATAATAAATGTTGATGAGGCAAGGAGGGGCTTATCATATTAAGCGTATTAATGCCTGTAATGTATCATTCTGATGTTTCAAAATTGTAAATTGTTAATTGTTAAAGTTTAATCCTGATTATAAAAATCAAACTGGAACAGCACATGATATTCAATTTTAAAGATGTATGCAAATGCTACTACATGCAATATGATTGAATACTAATGTGACTTCATTTTCTTCATTGGAAATTATGAAACTTAATTTACAATAGTTTGATACGACGTACATATTTGTTTACAACAAAATTTATATTGTACACCATCAAATACAGGAAGAACTCAGGTGAGCGATATCAGTGCCTTTCAGGCACTCTTGTTTCGAACGGCGTCATTACGTATCCGAACCTATTCGGGCGCGGCCGTAAACATTCGGCGGTGGAAAGTCCCACCGTCGAATGTTTTTGCCGTCACCTAAATACTTCCGAAATATCACGAATCTCGTGTTGGGTTCGCTACCTTAACTCATTTCCAAATAATGACATTTTAGAAATTTTCATAAGATAAATGCTTTGGAAGACACTGTGTAATCTGAAGAAATGTCTTGTAACACGCTATTTCTACATTTAGCACACTGTTTTCTATCCATGAAGACAAAAAATGTAATACATGCACTTGCAACTGTCGTCTGCAAAGTCTTTGAATTTAGACATGACTAAAAAAACGCCGGCTGGTAATGGGTTAAATTGGTCTCTCCCAAGAGACCCACAGCATAGGATTTTGATTTGAGTCAACACTGATCTGTTTAAGAAAATCGTAGGGATGACCAGCGTTTCATTTTCCACAATGTTAAGTTCTTTTTGAATAAAGCTTCCTCTATTAGAATAGAGAAAATACACGAGAGTTTCTATTTGCGACTTTCTTTATAGTACGCTTTGTTAGCTCACCTGAGCACTTCAGTTGAGATATTGTGGTCGATTACAGTCCGTCGTCCGTCCGTCTGTCTGTCCGTTCAGAATTGCTTTAAACATTTTCTTCTCCTGAACCATTGGGCCAATATTGTCCCAACTTGACAGGAATATTTCTTGGGTGCCCCTTTTTAAAACTTGTTCGGAAATGTTCGATTTGTCAAAAAAATGTTGGCGTGGCTGGGCAAGACCTATCGGACTTAGAGAAATCCTGAGAAAGTTCTTTAAAAATCAGCTATTGGGTCAATTTGAACCAGACTTGGCAGGAATGTGTCTTGAGTGACTCTTTTCAAATTTTTTTTCATTTTTAGCTCCACTGGCCGAAGGCCAGCGAGCTATTGTCATGGCGGTGTGTCCGTCGTGCGTGCGTCCGTGCGTCCGTGCGTCCGTTAACTTTTTCTTTAAAAATCTTCTCCTCTCAAACCAGTGGGCCAATTTTGACCAAACTTTGCAGGAATGTTCCTTGGGTGACCCTTTACTTAAATTGTTCAAAGAATTTTGATTGGTCCATAAATGTGGGCGTGGCAGGGCGGGGCTTATCAGACTTAGAGAAATCACAAAATAATTCTTTAAAAATCAACCATTTGGCCAACTTTGACCAAACTTGGCAGAAATGTACCTTGGGTGACTCTTTACTTAACTTGTCAGTGAAATTTTGATTGGCCTATAAATGTGGGCGTGGCAGGGCGGAGCTTATCAAATTTTGAGAAATCACAAAATAATTCTTTGAAAATCTTCTCCTCTCAAACCAGTTGGTCAATTTTGACCAAACTTTGAAGGAATGTTCCTTAGGTGACCCTATACTAAAATTGTTTAAAGAACTTTGATTGGTCCATAAATGTGGGCGTGGCAGGGCGGGGCTTATCAGACTTAGAGAAATCACAAAATAATTCTTTAAAAATCAACCATTCGGCCAATTTTGACCAAACTTGGCAGAAATGTACATCGGGTGACCCTTTACTTAGATTGTTCAAAGAATTTTGATTGGTCCATAAATGTGGGCGTGGCAGGGAGGGGCTTATCAGACTTAGAGAAATCACAAAATAATTCTTTAAAAATCAACCATTTGGCCAACTTTGACCAAACTTGGCAGAAATGTACCTTGGGTGACTCTTTACTTAACTTGTCAGCGAAATTTTGATTGGTCTATAAATGTGGGTGTGGCAGGGCGGGGCTTATCAAATTTCGAGAAATCACAAAATAATTCTTTGAAAATCTTCTCCTCTCAAACCAGTTGGTCAATTTTGACCAAACTTTGAAGGAATGTTCCTTAGGTGACCCTATACTTAAATTGTTTAAAGAACTTTGATTGCTCCATAAATGTGGGCGTGGCCAGGCTGGGCTTATCAGACTTAGAGAAATCACAAAATAATTCTTTAAAAATCTACCATTCGGCCAATTTTGACCAAAATTGGCAGAAATGTACATCGGGTGAGTCTTTACTTAACTTGTTCGTGAAATTTTTATTAGTCCATAAATTTGAGTGTGGCAGGGCCGGGCTTATCTGACTTAGAAAAATCACAAAATAATTGTTAAATTCTTTAAAAATCAACGATTGGGCCAATTTCAATTAAACTTGGTAGAAATGCACCTTAAGTGACCCTATACTTAACTTGTTCATGAAATTTTGATTGGTCCATAAATGTGGGCATTGCAGGGCGTGGCTTATCAGAATGGGAGAAATCACGAGAAATTCTTAAAATCAACCATACTTTGTTACTTTCGACCATACTTTGTTATTCAATAATACTTTGTTAGTAAAATTTTAATTGGTCTATAAATTTGGGTGCGGCAGGGTAGGGCTTATCAGAATATGACAAACCATGAAAAAGTTCTTTAATTAAACATAAATCTTTATTAGGTCAAATCTTAGAAAAACCTTGTATGCCCTTCAGAGGTCATATTTTCTGCCCAGTCAATCTGAAAAGAGGTCAGAGTGATTGTTTTGATGAAATCATTGAAGGATTGAAATTGGGTCACTGGGGTTGAAAACTAGGTCAAGCGGTCAAATGTTAGAAAAAAACTGTTTTTTGTCCAAAAATGGGTGCATGGCAGGATGGGGCTTATCAGAAATCATTAGAAAATTTTTCATTGATTGCCGCTTCTGTAATCACTGGACATATTATGAGTGTACTTTGCCAGAATGTTCCTTAGGTGACTTTTTGCAATTTTTTTATTTTTACTTTGAATTTTCAAAACATCTCCAAGACCATTTTTTATTTGAGACACCCTTCTTAGAACTTTTGTGTTGAATTTTAGTCACATGAAAATCAATTCAACGTTCATTAACCCTTTCCCTAACAAGACCATGTTTTCATGTCTCTGAAGGAATTTAGTGTCAGAAAACTTTGAAAGAAAAAACAAAATGCTGATTATTAGCACTTGCTCCTTTTCCTTCAGTATTTTCTGTTCTGTAATGTTCACAAATTCCATATAGTTTTGTAACCCAATTCATCACCTGCAGTAGCTGTCAAATCTTGACAGTCTGAATTTTTATCGTTTGAGAAAAGAGAAAATGCACTAAACAGTGGATTCTTTTTAACTGCAATGTCTATTTGTCAAGATAATTATTGCAATTAACAGAAAAAAGCTAAAAAGGGAGTATATTGTTCTCAAAATTTTAAGTTTTTGCAGACAGGAAATTGCTAATTTGCAATGAATGTCTTATAACAGGATTATATAATTATTAAGAGTCCACTGTTTAACCCATTACCACACAGTGACGCCTTTCAACACCCTGCAAGATAAAGGCTTTTGAAAACATTGTGGAAAATGAAGAAATTGCTTGTGATAAGCAATTTTTTTCATTTTCCACAATATTTTCTGAACAAAAAAACACCAAAAAATTTAAAATTCCATGCACTTGATATTGCGGTCTGCAACACCTTTCAAATTGGAAGAGTTTGGAAAATGGTTAAGTTTGATGCCAAAATGTGATATACTCTTTTTCTCATTTCAGACCCTCTTGACCCGTGACAAGTGTTTGTGTTAATGAAGAAAAAAAAACAACAGTTTATGATTATTATGAAGAATGATTGATAATTTGTAACCCATACTTTGTTAAATTCTATTTAAATCAAAAGTTTAGATAGACTTTGTTCTTTAGGGGCTATTGCAGACGTTAACCTATACCAGGTAAGTGTGCTGGTGACCAAAACATGCTGCAGGAATCTTTTGAGTATGTAGGATTGTGTATTTCAAAGACAGTTGTTATTTGCTTTCTTTGAATTGCATACATGATTATCACCAGTTATGAAGAGGGCCTCTTTTTGGGATAACCGCCTTGTTTATCACAAAAAATAGTTTACCACTTTCATAGAAAGTGGAAATTATTTTCTATCAATTTAACAGAGATACACATTTATTTAAGTTTTGGAAATGATATTTCAACAATAAACTGAATTTGATTTTCTAGTCTTTAGTAATGTACAGTGTCATGCCAATATTTAAATTATTATAACGTTTTGAACAAATTTAGATTTAAATCTCAAAACTAAACACACAGTGAATAATTTAGAATTGCTAATCGCAATTACTTCCAGATCTTTTACATAGGTTAGCAAAATAACATGATTTCTATTGTTTTACTCCTGTCTGTCTGTCAGAAAACTTAACATTTTGCATTTTCTCCAAAAGTGTTTGACAAACAAAGCTGAAATTTGGTATCTAACTTCCTTTCAATGATATCTATATGTTCCATGTAACCCTTATCAACTCTTAATTAAAAAACTTAACATTGTAGAAAAATAGCCATTTCGGGCATTCATGTTTCACAAACACATCTTGTCTTTCAAGAAACTTACATTTTGTCACTCAACTATTCTATCAATCATGATTTCAACAACTGTTCTTATTTATTTCAGACAAATTTATCAATATTACAAAAAGACTTACCGTAATATCACTTGGAACATTTGTGAACTTTTATTATTATTTCCAAAATTGGAAATGTTATACACATTTTTATGATTCTTGTGTGGAACAGTGAATTGTGAACACTTTAATAGTGAACATTTTTTTATGATTTTTGTGCAACACTGATTTAATTCTAAATACAGTTTTGTGATTTTTATGTAGCTGTGAGTTCATTGTGACAGTGAATTGGAGTATATATTGGAATTATTGTGAACATAAGTTCTACCCTATGTGACTTAAGGTTGTGTACCTTAATATAGATCACTTTGTGTTGATTGCTGAAAGATATAGAGTACAGTGTGACGAAGTTAAAGAAAAGAGATACAGAGGAAAAAGGGACTTGGATTTACCATTGATTTATCCGTTTAATGTAAGAACTGGCTTTTTATTACTTTCTCTTGAATTTTTACACTATCTGCACCTAAAGATCAGAAAGGGATCAATATAAAATCTGGTCTGTCCATTAGTTTGTCTGTTTTTTCCTTGTAAGTTAGAAATTAAGATGTAGTGCTCAAATTTGATATTAAAACAGTTCATAATTCATTGGTATGAATCCCTTAATAACATTGTTAAAGTGACTTATCAAGGTCAAAACGATACATGCTTGCAAATTTACACTTCATACACATGTAGCAGCTTTTATGGTCCAGGGCCCTGTTTTTCTTATGATTTTATGAACATTTCAATTCATTTGTAAAACAGGGTCCTGGTCATCAGACAATGTCAAAAGTTGTCTTTGAATGTCTGGAAAATTTGCCATTTTAGTTTATATTTTCTAATTGCAGAAGGAAAATGCCTCGCAAGAAGAATTGGCGAATGAGTAGAGCCAGAAGAGATGTACTCACGAAAACCACAGCTGATTTAACGGGTGTCTTTGAACTATCAGATGGGGGCCTATCCCACCCTTTACCTTCATCTGTTTTGGATGAAACAGATGTAAGGCCATCTGTGTCTATGGAGGGCGTCTTTGGAATATCAGATGGGGGACTTGCCCACCCACAAAAACCATCTGTGTCTATGGAGGGCGTCTTTGGAATATCAGATGGGGGACTTGCCCACCCACAAAAACCATCTGTGTCTGGAATTTGTTCTGAAACTGTTCTTGATACTGTTCTTGATACTGTTCTTGATACTGTTCTTGATACTGTTCTTGATACTGTTCTTGATACTGTTCTTGATACTGTTCATGATACTTTACCAAATACTGCAGATGATATACTTACTGACACTGTTATTGATGCTAGTGCTGATGGTAATACTGTTCTTGCTACTGAAGTTGTTGCTGAAGATACAGAATCCAACACAATGATTTTCGGAACTTTTCATCAAGGTAATCAAATGTTTGACCCATCCTCTCGAAATCTACAATGTACAGCCAATGCCTTATGCTCGATGATATACACAGAGCTTAGACATCTGCCATCTTCACAAAATCTAGATGAAATTCTAATAGAAGGAGATAGATTACATAGAGAAATAGTGATTGGACTGAAAGCGAGGAATGACTTTCAAAGCTTGCTTTTGAATTTGGAAGAGATCCCAGGTTCTGTAACTGCATTTGATAGACATGTTTCTATTGTGAGAGGAAATATTTTATCTGGTGTATTTATTCAAAGTTCTATCAACACTCATATGTCATCACTTCACAGTTGTTTGAAGGAAGCATTTCACACAACTTCTTATCTTTTATTTATCATTGGTTCAGTTTGTTCTGCAATTTTCAGGCAGGATGGTAGATATTGTTTATTTGATTCTCATTCACATGGTGTTGATGGATTGGTAGATGATGATGGAAGATCATTATTAGCTTCTTTTCTTTCAATAGATGATTTGGTAATGTTCATGTATGCAATGTATCAAAGTATGAACATCGATCTAAATGAACAATTTGACATGATGCCAATTAGATTTGTTATAGGAGAAAAAATCCATGAATCTGAATCCAAGAAAAATGAAATTGAATTTACAAATTGTCCACCTGAGAAATTATCTTTGATTGACATATATTTCAAGGATCAAGCAGAGAGACAAAAGCGCAAACAAGAAGTTAGGTCAGATTATGAAATTGTACACGAACGTAAAAGATTAAAAAGAAATGAATATATGAAAAGTTATATGAGGAAAATTAGGCAGGATCCTGAAAGACAATCTAAGGAAAGATTAGTGGCTAGTATTTCAAAGAGAAAGGCAAGAAAAAATCCAGAAAGGCAAGTCAAGGAACAGACTATGACTAGTATTTCAATGAAAAAAGCAAGACAAAATCCAGAAAGGCAAGTCAAGGAACGGACTATGACTAGTATTTCAAAGAAAAAGGCAAGACAAGATTCAGAGAGGCAAGTCAAGGAACGGACTATGACTAATACTTCAATGAAAAAAGCAAGAAAAAATCCTGAAAGGCAAGTCAAGGAACGGACAATGACAAATATTTCAAAGAAAAAAGCAAGAGAAAATCCAGAAAGGCAAGTCAAAGAAAGGTCAATGACAAAGGGTTCTATGCAAAAAGTTAGACAAAATGAGGAAAGAAAGAAGAAAGAAAGAATGTTAACTCTTAAATCAATGCACAAGTGCCGCTCTAGTAAATTGTATAAAGATTCAGAAAGGATGAAAAAACAGAATAAACGTTCATCAAGATTCAATATGATAGTAGAAAATGAAAGAAATAAGACTAAGCGCCAGAGTCTAAGGTCTAATTTAGATTATAAAATTAAGGAAAAGAGCTACAAAAGTTCAAAGCGATATGGTTCCAGCTTAGACGACTGCATTGAAAAATTTAAGAAGAATGTTTCAAAAGGCCCTGTTTATGTTTGTTCATGCTGTAACCAAACATGGTTTAAACATTCTGTTGTGTTATTCAACAAACTAAATTCTAAATGCTCTTCTGATGCAGTTAAAAAATTTTCTACAAATTACATCTCTGTTGATGATTGTGAATGGCTGTGTAAAACATGCTATGAAAAAATTAAACTTAACAAAGTCCCTCCAATGTCTGTTTTCAATCAAAATGCATTTCCTGTACTGCCAAAGGAACTGAATTTACATCAGCTAGAGGAAAGATTAGTTTCTTTGAGAATCCCATTTATGCAGATTAGAGAATTACCAAGAGGAGGTCAGTTGTCCATCAAAGGGAATGTTGTCAATGTCCCGGTTGACATTCAGCCTGTTATACACAGTTTACCAAGAACATTAGATAGTCACTATACAATACCTGTTAAACTTAAGAAGAAACTTTCATATAATAAATGTGATTTCACTGAAAATATTAGACCTCTGCATGTTTTAAGTGCTCTTCATTGGTTAGTGAACCATAGTGTACTGTATAAAGAATCTGGTGTTAAAGTAGATGATGACTGGATGCAATCAATTACTTCAGATTGTAGTGATACAGTAAAAGAGTTCTTTGGAATGACAGGTGAAAGCGTAAGTGAAGAATTAGATTGTAATGATGATGTGAATTATGACTCTGATCACTTTAGTGAAGTTGACGAGACAGAAAAGGTTATTGGTAATAGTGACACTATGCTGGATGCTGCAGACCCAAATAAAGACAACGCTTATACTTTTGCTCCAGGTGAGGGTCAAACACCACTCAGCCTTTATCAAGATCCTGATGCAGAATATTTGTCTTTTCCTACAATTTTCTGTGGACAGAGAAGAAGTCCAAATGATAAAAAACATGTTCACATTCACTATAGTGATACATGCAAGCTAGAACTGAGGCATATTGATCGCAGAGTAGCATCAAATATTCCCAATATCTTCTTTAAGTTAAAGAAAGTTCAACTGAAACAAATTTCTGATAAAGTCCATCTTGCTTTGCGTAGATGTAAAACAGAAGGTAAAACATTTACTGCCTCACAAATGCTTGATACAAATCATCTTAAAGGTGTTGTGAGATTGGATGAGGGATTTTATATTTTCAGAAGTTTAAGGAATTCACCACCATATTTTGAAGCCCGTAAAAAAGATGTTTTTGCAATGATTAGACAACTAGGATTACCTACTTGGTTTACATCTCTTTCGTCGGCAGATACCAGATGGCATGATCTACTAAATATGCTCTCTCAGATAAATGATGGAAAAACAATGTCTGTGGAAGAATTGGATAACTTGACTTGGATTGATAAAACAAAACTTGTGCAAAAAGATCCAGTTACATGTGTAAGGTATTTTGACAACCGAGTACAAGAATTCATAAACACTGTACTTAAAAGTCCCCATGACCCATTAGGAAAAATAATAGATTACTTTTATCGTGTTGAATTCCAACAAAGAGGTTCACCTCACATCCACATGTTAATATGGATTGAAAAGGCTCCTAGATATCATGAAAGTTCATTAGATGAAGTAACATCCTTCATAGATAAGTATGTATCTTGTGAGAAAAATCCAGATCAACAACTTGTAGAACTACAGATACATAAACATTCCAAGTCTTGTAGAAAGAAACAGAAATCTATTTGTAGATTTGGTTTTCCCATTCCTCCAATGAAAAGCACAACTATATTGGAACCGTTAAATGACTGTAAAGAAAAGCAAAATTACAAAGATTTATTTGTCAAAATACAAAAGAAATTGGATGAGTTGAAGGAAACAAATATTACGGTAGATGATTTCCTTACTGAGATCAAAGTAAGCAAGGATGATTACATCAAAGCAGTCCAAAGCTCATTGAGTGGTCCAAAGGTTTTTCTGAAAAGAAAATTAAGTGAGGTTAGAATTAATGCATACATGAAACCTATTCTAAACGCTTGGGGTGCAAACCATGACTTACAATTTGTATTGGATCCATATGCATGTGCTGTATATATAGTTTCATATATTAGTAAAGCACAGAGAGGAATGAGTATTCTTATGAATGAGGCATGTAAAGAAGCTAGAAGAGGAAATATGGATCTCCGACAACAGGTTAGACATATTGGAAATAAATTCTTGAATAGTGTTGAGGTTAGTGCCCAGGAAGCCTGCTACTTACTTTTACAACAGCCATTGACAAAAGCCTCAAGGGATGTTGTTTTCATTAACACTTCTTTGCCTGAAGAGAGAACATTCCTACTTAAGTCTAAGGAATCTCTTGAAAAATTATCTTCAAATTCTACAGATATTGAAGCAGATAATACCATTAAAAGATATTCTAAAAGACCAAAACAACTTGAAAATTGGTGTTTAGCAGACTATGTGTCCCAGCTTGATATCAAATACAACACTGACAAAGGCACTGCAAGAAATTCAGGTGAAAACATTTCTGAAACATTAAATGAAGAAACCAATGAAGGTGAAAACAATGAAAACATGGATACATATTGTAACGAGGATGAGGTGCTTGACTCAGACACAAATGACTATAATTCAAGTGAGGATAGACAATATTCTATTCCTGGGGGTCGAATTGTTCTCAAAAATGGAATTGTTATAAGTGAAAGGAAACAAAGAAAAGTCATAAGATATGTAAGATTTTCGAAAAAAATTGACATCGAACAGTTCTGTAGAGAAAGATTGCTTCTATTTACTTCATGGAGAGATGAAAGTATTGATTTGAAACAAGGTCATGACTCTTACCTATCAAGGTACAGATCCATTAAAAATTTCATAGAGCACAAAGCCTTGCAGTATGAAAAGAATGCTGATGAACTAGATGATGCAATGGAGCGTGCTCACAATGAGGAAGATTTTGATGATGTTGCCCCAGGCACAGAGCAGTCTGAGCAGGATGACTCAAATATTGGTGCAAAAGAAAGTGAAAGTTTCATATTCTTTGATCCTGATAGACCTGAAAATCAGAGACAAGGTGATATTGCTGGAGATGTTGGTTTAAGTGTTGCTTCTGTAGATATTAGTGTACGCAGGAAAACAATGTCAGACATAGATTACAGGCAATTGATAAAATCATTGAATACGAAACAGAGAGAATTTTTTATTCATGTTTTCCAATCTGTTAAGCGTGATGAACAAAAGTTGAAAGTTTTTTTAACTGGTGGTGCAGGCGTTGGAAAATCTGTTCTTGTAAGTGCATTGTTTGAAGCTTTGCAGCGTTACTTGACATCTAATCCTGGTGATAATCCTGAGAACTGTAGAGTTCTTCTCTGTGCACCAACAGGTAAAGCTGCTTTTCATATAAATGGGGTAACATTACATTCAGCTTTCCGCATTCCAGCAAGCCAGGGTTATGATTGTACTCCACTTAATAGTGACACTTTAAACACCCTTCGAACAAAATATAAAGACTTGTCTGTTGTTATGATTGATGAAGTGTCCATGGTTGGAAATAACATGCTTAAACTCATAAATGAAAGATTAAAACAAATAAAGGGCAGTAATGTTCCATTTGGTGGCTTGCATATGATATTCATTGGAGACCTTTTCCAGTTGAAACCAGTGATGGATGGTTGGATATTTGAGAATTTGAAAACAAATTTTGGACCTTTAGCTACAAACTTATGGCAGGATTTTATTGTAATGCATGAATTGGATGAGATCATGAGGCAAAAGGAAGACAAGCAATTTGCTGAACTTTTGAACAGATTACGAGAAGGAAATCATACACAAGTTGACATTGAAAATCTAAAAAAGAGATTGACTGATACTGCTAGTACAGACTATCCACAAAATACAACACATTTATTCAATACCAATGAGAAAGTGAACAATTTCAATGTCAGGAGCTTTCTTAATAATACTAATGAAAAAGTAAACATTCCTGCTCTTGATCATGTATTAGGAGATGACAATGTGACAGTTAAACAACAACTAATATCAAAGTTGCCACATGATTCCACACACACTGCAGGGCTTAGTCAGATGGTAGGAATAGCTATTGGAATGATTTATGACCTATGTCTTAACCTTGATGTAGATGATGGATTAGTAAATGGGTCTTCTTGTATGATAAATAAAATTGAATACAGACAGAAAAATACTACTAGACCAAGTATTGTGTGGGTTTCTTTCAATGATGATAAAATCGGAACATCATGGCGTTCAAAGTACAGACATTTGTATCATAGTGCTATTAATCCATTATGGACACCTATCTTTGATTCAAAGAGGAACTTTGTGTATTTGAGAAAAACTTTTGTGAGAATACAAATCCCTCTGCGCCAGTCAACAGCAAAAACTGTACATAAATCTCAAGGAGACACGTTGAGTCAGGTTGTAATAGATATGGATGGAAAACGTGTATTTTCCCATGCCCATTATGTCGCAATAAGTAGATCAAGATCCCTGAAAGGCCTTTACATTCTAAACTTGAATGAAAGCAAGATTTCTGTGTCAACTAAAGTTCAAGAAGAAATGATACGTTTAAGAGAATCACAGAAATTGAAACTATGTTACACTGCAGTTTACATGACTAGTGACACTCATTTCACATGCCTTTTCAACAATATGCAGTCTTACAGAAGCCATAAGGATGAATTGTTTTCAGATCCCAATGTCAAAGCTGCAGATTGTTTATGCTTATTAGAAACATGGTTAACTGCAGATGATTCCATCGATTTAGTGCAGAGAACTGGATATCAAATTGTTAGAGCAGATGGGAAACAAGTAAGCAATGCTCGTCCTCACAGAGGAATTATCGTTTATGTGCGGGACAACATTCATATTTCTCATAGCTTTTCTGTGGTAAAGAAAAACATAGAAATGATTGTTGTAGAACTCTTGGTGCAAGATAAAGAAATAGTCATTGCAACATTGTACAACTCTCCTAAATCTTCGGTGACTGACCTGAAGAAATTTCTAACTGAAAATTTAAAGCATTTCAAAGGGAAGCACCTCATTATTCAAGGTGATATCAACATTGATTTATTGGATATGAATACAACTATCCAGAGGTTTATGCAGGATTTCTTCAACTGCAGTCAACAAGTGTCAAAAACAACCCATTATTCTGGCTCCTTAATTGATCATATTTACAGTAATATACCACTGATTCTCACTGATGTCATAGAATGTGTCTGGTCTGATCATTCGATGGTGTATTCTGCTGTGCCAAATCACAGTGTCAATCTTTCATAAAGTTTAAAAAAAAAATCATTAATATTGAGTTGTGTGAAGCTAATGACAAGTTTACATATTATTTTGAATGAAAGAGGTCAGTTTGAAATCTCACCCGTCATTGTTTTTTGCTTTGTCTGCTATTTCAGCAGACAAAGCTGGTGGTTCATATAGGTATGGGTGGCCACTATAGGTGCAGAAAGGTGGACACAAAGATATGTGACCTGTCACACTGAAAGGGACCTTCTGGTTTTTCCATTTAACCAAATCTTGAGATACATGAGATTCAGCAGATATCAACCAGATGTCATATTTGGAATTTTATTGAACATGTAAAACAAACAAGGAAACGAAATATATATATATCCAAGAAATTGCCTTAGAATGAAAAAAATTGATCCTAGTTAGTTTGCACAGACTGGCTAGGTTTGATATTTTTCACACTTTCCATAAGGTACTGTTAAGCTTGGCGGGTCACATAATTATGATCAAGCGATATAACATTCTTTTCTTATTTTTTTTCCTTCATGTTCAACACATATTTCAGCATCTAATAAGAAAGAGAGAAATTTCTACTGTAAGCCTTGTCATATGCTGAACTGTGTGGCAGAAGATTAACATAACGATCAGCCTGCAGTCACATGTTGACTGATCATTTTACACCTTTAACCCATTACCATACAGTGATTCCTTTTGACTCCCCAGAAGATAATGTCCATGGAAAACCATGTGGAAAATGAAGAAATTGCTTGTGAAAACCAAATTCTTCATTTCCCACAATGTTTTCTACATAAGATGACCAAACATGTAAGATTCATTCATTTTAAATTGTCATCTGCAACATTTTTGAATTTGGACTAAGTTAAATTTTTTAGATTTACACTGAGGAAATACTATTGTTTGTCGGAAATTATGTCACTGTTTAATTAATAGAATTGATTCCTATTTGTTACTTTCTGTTACACATGAACTTGCTACTTTACATTAATTCAACTGTACCTTTTTACTCACATTACTATTCCATTCTGCATAATTTTTCTGAAGGCAGTGCAGAGCTTAGCAAATGGTTCATCACGTATAAAAACAAGTTAAATGAGATTTGTAGATTAACATCTCATATATATTTATTGCAGTATGTTCTTTAAATTTCGAAATGTGTTCACACTAACTTACACAAATTTTGTATTTCACATCAACCTCAGTATTGAGAAGAAAACTCATCAAAAAATTAATGACCTGTAGGGTGAAAAATTATGCACAATGGTAAGATTATTGTGACAAATAGAGCAAATATTTATATTTTTATACGCCTGAAGGTTCATATTGTTATGGCCCCGGTCGTCTGTCTGTCCGTCAGTCTGTCCGTTAGCAATTTCTTGTGTGCGCAACTTCTCCTACAGTTTTGATTGGAATTTAATCAAACTTGCCACAATGATTCTCCATTGTGTCTATTTGTGCACATCGCTTACGGAATTCAGATAACCTGTTTCGTTTTTGAATTATCTGCCCTTGAATTGAAAAAATGGCAAATTTTACAAACAAGCCCCTCTCGGGTGTATATGCGCCACTCTGCGGAGCTCTTGTTCCTATTTTGATTATACTTGTTCTAAGCTCAGTAAAGCACTGTCTTACTTTTGTTAAAACTGCTGATCTACTGAAAAAGTTCATGTACCATTCATTGTTTGATTCAAAATATTAGTTTAGTGTTTTATGCGAGTTTTAGAATAAATCTCTGAAATGATTAGAAAATCAAAACAAAGACTAGTACTGATCCAAAAGGAGAATATATTTCAAAGATACTTAATGAATATATATAGCAATGTCATAGATTAACAAATAGACTTTGTTAGAAGTGGAAATGGTGCTTTGCACAAAGAATATCACAATAACCACATTTATATATAAATCATATGAAAGTCATGACAGATGATAGCAAGGGAAAGAGAGAAAAACAAACTATTTATTATATGTTACTCAAATAACAAGAGGACTGATATCATTATGACAGTCAAATATTCATATAAAGGGATTAATGCAACATCATTGTAAATGTGTATGTATTTAAATTTAATTATAATAGTTTAGAAATAATCACTTAAGTATGTTTTTGTATGGCATAGAACAATTCTTTCATATAATAGATGGAAAGGCATTTTAATATATAGCTGTACAATCTGCAAAACTTTGTTTTATCATTGGAATAAAAGCTTACAGGTCTAAAACTCATATATGTACATTTATAGTGAAGATGTCACTCATAACAGATCAAGACAATCCAGAAAGGCTTGTCGGTCTGTAAAGGGTAGAATGATGATCAAAACACATGAAATATGATCATATTCTATTTTAAACAATGGGGTCCTGCTTGACATGGTAGCTTGAATGCCAAACTCATTTCTTGTGAGAAGTTGCGGGTGATGTGATTGGATTACATTCAAGCTGCCATCCATGTGGGTATGGCCTTTGGCAAGTCATTTCAGAGCCCCAGCCTAGTTATAGAGAACATTGTTGACAAAAATTAAGTTGTCCTGGGTTAATATCAGCAGATAGTAGCAATATGCTTTTTGAATTTAGATGTTATACAAAGGTTTGAATAACAGATAATGTTGAGATGAATTAACATTTTACTTTTGTCAAAAACATGAATAAGCTGTAATGAAACTTAACGCTTTCCCAAATAAGAGCTTGTTCATGACGTCCCTAATTTAAGAGGCTTCTGTAAACATTGAGTGCTGATAATCAGCATTTTCTTCTTTTGCTTCATTTTTTTCATAAATTTATTCATTTATTTTTATTTTGCTATATTGTGCAAAACCTGTTTTCATCACCTTCCATTTTGTCTTCTGGTGCAGCTTTTAAATTGGAAGTCTAAAACAATGCCATTTGGGAAAGGGTTAATTGAAAATTTTAAGTAATACATGTACATGCATAATATGAATTCTGCAAGTTGTTTATTTAACAACTTTTATGTAATGAAAATATGTATTGATTGTATGCTATTGTAAACAACAATTTCAATTACTTAAACATTCTTTAATAAAACTTCATTATTTACAGAAACACTTGTGTTTGAGTTTTATTTATACTACCAAATCAAGTTAAACATAAAAACCACTGGTGGTGAACTCGGCCAAAGCAAGGGACATTTTTCGCTACCACAAGGTACAGATATTTCAGTTAAATGTGAGTTTAAAGATCTGATTGGATAGTTTTTCTAATAACAATGAATTTGTTCTAAAAATAGACCGGATGTAGCAATTTGTATAGACAAACCGTCTGTGTTGTTATAAAATCTCGTAACTACAGCTTAATCCAAGCCGTAGTTACAATATTTAAAACAACACAGACGAAATACTATGATCGCGAAAAAATGTCCAACGCTTTGGCCGAGTTCACCACCAGTGAAAACTATCTGGCAAGGTCATATAAATCAAAATTGTGCATTTTACGGCAATTTAAAGAGAGAGATGAAAAAGATCATATCCATGATAATTTTGTGTTGTGTGGAAATCTAAGATGGAAAACCCTACGATACAGAATTTCCAGCCAAATTCTGCCTTATTTCCATAAAACTAAAGCCTTGGCATCATTAGTATCATTTACACCTGTTTTCAGCTCTCCTGAGCACAAGGTGCTATTATATGAGCTTTAATGATCGTCCATCGTCCAGCATCTATCTGTTGCGGGACTTAACCCATTACTACACATTGACTCCCTAAAAGATAACAGCTTTGAAAAACAGTGCGGAAAATGAAGAAATTGCATGTGACAAGCAATTTCTTCATTTCCCACAATGTTTTCTATGCCAAAACACCAAAATATTTTAAATTTCATTCACTTGAAATTGTCGTCTGCAATATCTTTGAATTTGGAAAAGCCCCAAATTTTGCCATTTTGGTAATGGGTCAAAAAATATATTGGAATTTCATCTTTAACTAAGTTTCACTGAAAAAGATATGGCAGGTTGGATCTGAGTACAATAATACACAGAAAATATTGAGGCAAAAGGAGAAAGTGCTGATTATCAGCATTTTCTTCTATTGCCTAAATGTTTTCTCAAGCCTATTCTATCGGGGACATCAAAACCAGCCCTGCGTCCAGTAAGACAAAACGTTTTGTCTACTGAACGCAGCCCAGGTCTTGTTTCAGTTTGGAAAAGGGTTAAGCTGCGGTTACAAGGTTTGGTTGAAATACAGGGATATACATATTGTCGCTTTTCTGCAAAAACCTTGTATCTGCAGCTTGTTTTAAGCTGCAGATACATGTTTTTGGCAGAAAAGCAGCGATATATAACTTTTCCTATTTACAAACAATACTTATTACCACTGAGAAATAAGGTTTCTCAAGGTAAAGTCTATTCTGGAATCAGCTTTCCTGTCAAATTTCCTTATGAAAATCTATACTTGAACCGTCTCATTGATTGAAATACTGAGCCAGTGGAGCGATACAGGCCCTCTTGGGCCTCTTGTTTTGTTGGATAAGTAAAACAATTTAGCGTGGCAGGGCGGGGCTTATTGGACTTTTTAAGGGAGATAACAAGTAGAAGACTTGTAAATTTGTAAAGTGTTCAAGTTACCTCCCTTGGTCCGTATTTGATTCACTTTGATTTTATCTGATCAATGATCCAGACGTCGGTCTAGCTAAAGTAAACAAATAAGATAGGATGAGCAAGCTATTATTATACCCCCCAAATTCAATTTGGGGGGTATATAGGAGTCAGGTTGTCGGTCTGTCTGTCTGTCTGTCTGTTGGTCTGTCTGTTGGTCCGTCTGTTGGTTTTTTCTTTAAAAATCTTCTCCTCCTCAACCACTCAGCCGATTCTTACCAAACTTGGCAGGAATGTTCCTTGGGTGACCCTTTTCAAAACTTGTTCGTGAATTTTTGATTCGTCAAAAATTGTGGGCGTGGCAGGGCGGGGCTTATCGGACTTAGAGAAATCATATGAAAAATCTTTAAAAATCAATTATCTGGCCAATTTAAAGCAAACTTGGCAGGAATATCCCTTGAGTGACTGTATTCAACACATGTTCATGAATTTTTGATTGGGTGAAAAATGTGGGCGTGGCAGGGCGGGGCTTATCAGACTTCGCGAAATTATTCAATAATTCTTCAAAAATCTTCTCCTCCTCAACCACTCAGCCGATTCTTACCAAACTTGGCAGGAATGTTCCTTGGGTCACCCTTTTCAAAAGTTGTTCGTGAATTTTTGATTCGTCAAAAATTGTGGGCGTGGCAGGGCGGTGCTTATCGGACTTAGAGAAATAATTATAAAAATCTTTAAAAATCAATTATCAGGCCAATTTGAACCATACTTGGCAGGATTGACCCTTGAGTGATTGTATTCAATGTATGTTCATGAATTTTTCATTCGTCAAAAAATGTGGGCGTGGCAGGGCGGGGCTTATCAGACTTCGGGAAATCATTCAATAATTCTTCAAAAATCTTCTCCTCCTCAACCACTCAGCCGATTCTTACCAAACTTGGCAGGAATGTTCCTTGGGTCACCCTTTTCAAAACTTGTTCCTGAATTTTTGATTCGTCAAAAATTGTGGGCGTGGCAGGGCGGGGCTTATCGGACTTAGAGAAATCATATGAAAAATCTTTAAAAAACAATTATCTGGCCAATTTAAAGCAAACTTGACAGGAATATCCGTTGAGTGACTGTATTCAACACATGTTCATGAATTTTTGATTGGGTGAAAAATGTGGGCGTGGCAGGGCGGGCCTTATCAGACTTCGCGAAATCATTCAATAATTCTTCAAAAATCTTCTCCTCCTCAACCACTCAGCCGATTCTTACCAAACTTGGCAGGAATGTTCCTTGGGTGACCCTTTTCAAAAGTTGTTCGTGAATTTTTGATTCGTCAAAAATTGTGGGCGTGGCAGGGCAGGGCTTATCGGACTTAAAGAAATCATATGAAAAATCTTTAAAAATCAATTATCTGGCCAATTTAAAGCAAACTTGGCAGGAATGTCCCTTGAGTGACTGTATTCAACACATGTTCATGAATTTTTGATTGGGTGAAAAATGTGGGCGTGGCAGGGCGGGGCTTATCAGACTTCGCGAAATCATTCAATAATTCTTCAAAAATCTTCTCCTCCTCAACCACTCAGCCGATTCTTACCAAACTTGGCAGGAATGTTCCTTGGGTCACCCTTTTCAAAACTTGTTCCTGAATTTTTGATTCGTCAAAAATTGTGGGCGTGGCAGGGCGGGGCTTATCGGACTTAGAGAAATCATATGAAAAATCTTTAAAAATCAATTATCTGGCCAATTTAAAGCAAACTTGACAGGAATATCCGTTGAGTGACTGTATTCAACACATGTTCATGAATTTTTGATTGGGTGAAAAATGTGGGTGTGGCAGGGCGGGGCTTATCAGACTTCGCGAAATTATTCAATAATTCTTCAAAAATCTTCTCCTCCTCAACCACTCAGCCGATTCTTACCAAACTTGGCAGGAATGTTCCTTGGGTCACCCTTTTCAAAAGTTGTTCGTGAATTTTTGATTCGTCAAAAATTGTGGGCGTGGCAGGGCGGTGCTTATCGGACTTAGAGAAATAATTATAAAAATCTTTAAAAATCAATTATCTGGCCAATTTGAACCATACTTGGCAGGATTGACCCTTGAGTGATTGTATTCAATGTATGTTCATGAATTTTTCATTCGTCAAAAAATGTGGGCGTGGCAGGGCGGGGCTTATCAGACTTCGCGAAATCATTCAATAATTCTTCAAAAATCTTCTCCTCCTCAACGACTCAGCCGATTCTTACCAAACTTGGCAGGAATGTTCCTTGGGTGACCCTTTTCAAAACTTGTTCCTGAATTTTTGATTCGTCAAAAATTGTGGGCGTGGCAGGGCGGGGCTTATCGGACTTAGAGAAATCATATGAAAAATCTTTAAAAATCAATTATCTGGCCAATTTAAAGCAAACTTGGCAGGAATGTCCCTTGAGTGACTGTATTCAACACATGTTCATGAATTTTTGATTGGGTGAAAAATGTGGGCGTGGCAGGGCGGGGCTTATCAGACTTCGCGAAATCATTCAATAATTCTTCAAAAATCTTCTCCTCCTCAACCACTCAGCCGATTCTTACCAAACTTGGCAGGAATGTTCCTTGGGTGACTCTTGTCAAAACTTGTTCGTGAATTTTTGATTCGTCAAAAATTGTGGGCGTGGCAGGGCGGGGCTTATCGGACTTAGAGAAATAATTATAAAAATCTTTAAAAATCAATTATCAGGCCAATTTGAATCATACTTGGCAGGATTGACCCTTGAGTGATTGTATTCAATGTATGTTCATGATTTTTATACCCCCCAAATTCAATTTGGGGGGTATATAGGAGTCAGCTTGTCGGTCTGTTGGTCTGTTGGTCCGTTGGTCTGTTGGTCTGTTGGTCCGTCTGTTGGTTTTTTCTTCAAAAATCTTCTCCTCCTCAACCACTGGGCCAATTCTTACCAAACTTGGCAGAAATGTTCCTTGGGTGACCCTTTTCAAAACTTGTTCGTGAATTTTTGATTCGTCCAAAATTGTGGGCGTGGCAGGGCGGGGCTTATCGGACTTAGAGAAATCATGTGAAAAATCTTTAAAAATCAATTATCAGGCCAATTTGAACCATACTTGGCAGGATTGACCCTTGAGTGATTGTATTCAATGAATGTTCATGATTTTTTCATTCGTCAAAAAATGAGGGCGTGGCAGGGCGGGGCTTATCCGACTTCAAGAAATCGTTAAATAATTCTTTAAAAATCTTCTCCTCCTGAACCACTGAGCCAATTCTTACTAAACTTGGCAGGAATGTTCCTTGGGTGACTCTTGTCAAAACTTGTTCGTGAATTTTTGATTCGTCAAAAATTGTGGGCGTGGCAGGGCTGGGCTTATCAGACTTAGAGAAATCATTTGAAAATTTTTTAAAAATCAATTATTCGTCCTTTGTGAACTTAACTTGGCACAAATGTCCCTTTAGTGATTGTATTCAATGCATGTTCATGAATTTTTGAGTCGTCAAAAAATGTGGGCGTGGCCGGGCGGGGCTTATCCGATTTCGGGAAATCGTCAGATAATTCTTCAAAAATCTTCTCCTCCTTAACCATTGAGCCAATTCTTACCAAACTTGGCAGGAATGTTCCTTGGGTGACTCTTTTCAAAACTTGTTCGTGAATTTTTGATTCGTCCAAAATTGTGGGCGTGGCAGGGCTGGGCTTATCTGACTAAGATAAATCATGTGAAAAATCTTTAAAAATCAATTATCAGGCCAATTTGAACCATACTTGGCAGGATTGACCCTTGAGTGATTGTATTCAATGTATTTTCATAATTTTTTCGTTCATCAAAAAATGTTGGCGTGGCAGGGCGAGGCTTATCCGACTTCTTCAAAAATCTTCTCCTTCTTAACCATTGGGCCAATTCTTACTAAACTTTGCAGGATTGTTCCTTGGTTGACCCTTTTCAAAATTTGTTCGTGAATTTTTTATTCATCCAAAATTGTGGGCATGGCAGTGCGGGGCTTATCGGACTTGGAGAAATCATGTGAAAAATCATTCAAAATCAATGCTTTGACCATTTTTAACTTAAGTTGGCACCGATGTCCCTTGAGTGATTGTATTCAATGCATGTTCATGAATATTAGATTCGTCAGAAATTGTGGGCGTGGCAGGGCGGGGCTTATCCAATTTTGAGAAATCGTCAGATAATTCTTCAAAAATCTTGAACTCCTCCTTAACCACTGAGCCATTTCTTACCAAACTTGGCAGGAATGTTCCTTGGGAGACTCTTTTTGAAACTTGTTCGTGAATTTTTATTCGGGGATTTATTTTACCAGAATTGTCAGGAATGTTCATTGGGGGACTTATTTCAAAATTTGTTCGTGAATTTTTGATTTGCAAAAAATGTGGTAATGGCAAGGCAGGGCTTATCAGACCTAACGAAATCATGAGAAAAAAGCAATTAAACAGTAAATTTGAACCAAATTGTACAGGAATGTTCCTTGATTGACTGTCTTCAATGCATGGTTGTGAGTTTTTGGTTTATTGAAAAATATGGGCATGGCAGGGTGGGGCTTGGGGATTGTTAAATGTGTTGTTTGGTCTGTTGATTTTTTGTTCGCTCTATTTCCCAATTGATCAGCTCACAGTTCAAATGAAATCAATTTCTCAAAATGCACAAAAACTGCGCTTTTGGGGGGTATGATCACTTTCAGTGATATTCTAGTTTTTAGTTTTCTTTGGATGATCAAATTTGCTTCTATTGTGCAACTAACATTTTTAGCTCTTATCTGTTTTGTAACCATATTACAGAAAATTACCCATCTCGCTTTGTTTAACGCTTTTTTGTGTTTTTTTGTGTTCATCAAATTTTTAAGGCGAAACATTCCCCTTTTTTGTGATGATGAATGTCAAATGAAGTATTTTATTGTTCTAAATGTAAGCATATGCCAGAAAATTTTAGTATTTTTTTTTTAAATATAGATATTTTTGTCATAACCAGGCGTAAGATAAATTCAAATATCTTTTTTATTTGCATGGAAAGGTGTGCTGATTTTTGTGTAGTAATAGCTCTTGGTATTATCTTTAAGATATCCGAAAACAAAAAAAAAATCTTCATTTAGTAATTTTTTGGCGAATTGAAAAAAAAGTTGCAAAATTTTCTCCAAAAATGTGATTTTTTCAAGTTTTCCCGTATTTTTTTTCAGAAAATGTTTTTTAAATATTTCTTTCAATCATTTCATTACATTTGTGAATATGTTAAGTCTGTAGTTGATATAACATTAGAAATTATCCATTCAGAATAAATTGCTATATGACTTTAAAACATATGGGTAATTTTGCGAAAATGGTCATTTCTAGTCAAGGGCAGATTATTCTGACACGAAAACGAGTTAGGAAACTTACCCTGATTTTTTTTACATTTTGTTCAGGAAATGTTACTTTACAACATTTGTACAAATAAAAAAGATTCATTGGGCGGATAAAAAGTAACCCCCGAGTCCAAACTTACCTTAATATTCCGATTAGTCTTATTTTGGTGCTGGCCGAGTTCACGGGGGACAGTCTTCTAGTCTATTTTTAGCTCACCTGAGCACGAAGTGCTCAAGGTGAGCTATTGTGGTCACTCAATGTCCGTCGTCCATCCGTCTGTCCGTCTGTCTGTCAACAATTTGGTGTTAACACTCTAGCATCCACAAAAGTTGGCAAATCTTAATCAAACTTGGTCAAAGCAAGTATGGTCATAAGTTCTCGGGTGAGTTCGATTATGGGCCTGATCGGACATTGAAGTCTGGAGTTATTTGCCCTTGAACATAAAAAATAGCTAGTTTTGACCTTGTTAACCCTCTAGCATCTACAATTATTGACCAATCAATACAAAACTTGGACATAATGTTGGAGACCATAAGATCTGGGATGAGTTCAATTTTCAGTCTGATCTGACCAGAAAGACGAGAGTTATGTGCCCTTGAACTTGACAAAATTTCTGTTTTTGGCAGTTTTCGACCTTGTTTACACTCTAGAATCTACAATTATTAGTCCCCTACCGGTGTTCACACCGGAGGGGACTATAGGTTTGCCCTCCGTCTGTCCGTCCGTCCGTCTGTCCGTCCGTCTGTCCGTCCGTCCGTCTGTCTGTCCGCTCAAATCTGGATCCCGCGATAACTTAATAACTAAGCAAGCGTTTTTGATGAAAGTTGGTATATGACTAGATGGCAATGTGTAGATTATGCACATCATTTTATTTTTGTTTTACGACTAAAATTGTTGTTGCTATGGTTACGGAAATAGTGAAAATATGGCCAAAAATGGGATCCTGCGATAAGTTAATAAGTAAGCAAGCTAATAGAGGTTTGTCAAAGAGTTATTCCCCTTGCGAAACTCTTCACAAAGAAAATTAAAAATGTACTTCCAGTGTTCTTGAGGGGGCACTATTTACTCCCGGTAAATTATCGCTCTATTTTGTTTGTAGAATACACGTTAAAAAACTAAGTTTATTTACACATTTAAGCATGATTATACATCGAATTGTGTGCGAGATGAATCACTTATACTCCAAGATGTCAAAATTGGTCAAAATTGAAAATAAATAGATGTACTTCATCATTTCTATCGGTTTCTTTTTTATCCCTATTGTCATATTCCCATAATGACCACGAAGCCCGTTCACTTGTCTGCGCATACATTTTGATGGGATGAATAGTCGGTATATGTCGACTCCTATATCAAATATAAATTTTAAAATCTTGTTATTACAGCTTAAATCAAACTGCAGTTACGAGGTTTTGCAATAACACCGGCGATTGGCATATTCCAACATAATAGTCTTAACCATTCAGTCAACGACATTTCGTTATTAAGAACATTGTAACAACGAATCATCAAATCAACTTTTACGATGTTTTTGCCATTAAAGGCGATTTTTGCAGAGAAATTTTACCCTTTCTCCAACGACTGAAGGCTGGCACAATTTTCAAAAAGTGTTACGGGCTATAAAATTGTTGATTTCTTAAGTAAAACATGAAATGTTATAGCACCACCGAGGGGTTCATTTACCTTTCCCAAAGACAAGGCTATCACGTCCTCGAAAGTAATAGCCTACGAAAACTTAAATTTCAAAGGGGAAAAAGTTGCTGACCAGTGTTGTCTTTCTCCCCAAATATATATCGTGGGCTATTTATTACACAGTTTCTGTTGTCAGTAATAGTAATGTCGTGTTCAACTGTATTCGATCAGAACAGTCTCAATATTTGCTGTCTTGGAAATAGTTAAAGTGACATTTCAGAATTTTTTGTCATAAATTTTACTTTTATTTTTATCTGAAAGAGCATATTTCCTTATGAAAATTCCGAAAATTTCAAGCCAAAATATTGCGCCGTTTACGAGAAATTTATATTTTTGTGTTAAAATTGAACAAATTGTTGTGGACAACAGTTCGGATTTATATGCAATTTATCGATTATGTCTCAACTTTAAATGCGTGTTTCTCGCTTATTGGCAACAACTGAAAAAAAAACTAATAGTATCTATACTCATTAGAATAACCAATCTTGGCATCAAGACATACTTTAAAAAATTGAAATTGGAATGAAATGTCCCTTTAAACAAATTTTAAAAAATGAATAAATTACACTACAGGATGTGGGGCATTTGATCCCCCCGAAACGACTCTGGATCCGCCACTATGAATAAACCCCACTTGGTATTATGCATAATATTTGCTAAGCCTGTCCCTGACTCGTGAAAACATTCTGACAAAAGAATAAAACGGTGATGGTAAGCATTTCCCCTTAATTTGCTTCAGCGTTATAAAAGATGGTGTTTGATTGATGACCGATCGGCCCCTGTTCTAACGAGCCTTCTTTTTTCTTTCTTTTTTTTTTTCCTCGAGATTTAATATTCGCATTGGCTAGTTTCTTTGGAACATATCGGCGTGGAAAGGGTTTTGGAATGACAGGTTTTTTTGTTGCTGTTGAAAAGCCGATAACGTTGATTGTGATATACTGATAAGGCGATATTAAAGTAATGTACCGACGAGACTGTCAAACTCGTGATATACCAGTAGGCCTATCTGCAAAACCCTTTGCATAGACAATATTGATCCCATCAATATTGGCAATCGAAATGTACTTTTACCTTTAATCAAGCTGTAAAAATGATAATTTTGGACACCAATCAAAGATATGTGACAAATCAGACGAAATTGTCATTGAACGGAATTCGAAGGAAAAAAAATCGAACAACCGAAATTAATAGCAATACGGTAGTGAGACAGATCATCGGTATCATTATTTTAAAACCAAATAATGATCAATAATGCTAAACATCCCAGTCGGAGCGCAATTTAAGCATTAATTTTACTGATCAGGTTCCGTATTTTTCGAATAAGAAGGGAAACGAACGTATTCATTTGGCCTTTATTTTGAATTTAATAGTGTCTTAACCCACAATCAAACGGCAATTTTTAGACAATTCCAAAATCAAAAATGATGCAGACGACAATTTGAAGTGAATGAAATTTTGATTTTTTTGGTATATTTATGCATAAAACATTGTGGTAATTGAAGAAATTGCTTGTCACAAGCAATTTCTTCATTTCCCACGATGTTTTCCAAAGCCATTATTTTGTGGGGAGTCAAAAGGAGTCACTGTGTGGTAATGGGTTAATAAAAGTCAGTTTTTTTACCCCAGAACAGAAATGAACTTAAGTTTCGATACCGTTTTGATGATATGATATATTAGGCCTATATAGCCTAATTATGAAATTTTATAGCTCACGGATGAATTAGTGGGATTTGGCTCGAGAAAATGCGAAGAGTAGGTATTTTAAGATTTCGAAATCATGCGGAATGCAGTATTTTCCATACGATATTTGCACTTTTAAATGATAATTCAGTTTTGAACAGGATCCTTATGGTGAACTGATTTGTATATAAATATTTCAACAGACCATTATATATCTTCTTTTCCAAAATTTTAATCCAATACGGAGTCAACCTAGAATTTTTTGTGGAGTTTTCTCGTTATTTCCGTACCTCAAAATCTTCTTCGGCCTTTGAATGACGGACATAATACATGTAGTTATAAATGAATAATACTTACTTCGGAAGATATCTCAATCACATTGGAGGGACTGGGGATTTCGCAGAGTGATAATTGTCGTCGATTTCTCTTTGTAACTCTAGAAACTATGGTTGAGCTATGTTCGGCCGCTTCTAGAGTTTTGGTCTATTCCGACGATTTTTTGCTCGTTTTAGATTGTCTGGTGGGTTTCTTCGTCAAAATACTTGGTATATTTCTATTTGGTACATAGTCAGGATTGTTTTTATCACTTCTATCTGGCTTTCCCAAAATAAAGTGGCATCCACAAACTTTCACGTTATTTGTAAGTGTTTTTAAACTCAAGTTATGTCTACCCGACGCATGAATCCATCGCATTTTAATGCCGATTTTTTTGGAAAAGTGAAGAATCTACAATTATTTGAGAGTTTATTCCGTCTATGATCACACCCATACACGCAACAATGATCGTGCCCGCCCATTTTTTCGATTTAACGAATCACAATTGCAGATTAATCCGTCACGCTTATTATCCCATTATAGAATTGTTATCGACTTGCCCCCTCGAGGGAAACAGGTAAATGAATTACGGCTTGTGCGCATGCGCGTTATTTGCTTGACAAACCCCTATTTGATGAGACTTGGTATATGACTAGATGACAATGTGTAGATTATGCACATCATTTTATCTTTGTTCTTTGACGAAAAGTGCGGTTGCTATGGTAACGGAAATAGTGAAAATATGGCAAAAAATGGATCCTGCGATAAGATAATAACTAAGCAAGCTAGTTTGATGAGACTTGGTATATGACTATATGGCAATGTGTAGATTATGCACATCATTTTATTTTTGTTTTTAGACTAAAATTGTTGTTGCTATGGTTACGGAAATAGTGAAAATATGGCAAAAAATTTTGGATCCTGCGATAAGTTAATAAGTAAGCAAGCTAATTTGATGAGACTTGGTATATGACTAGATGGCAATGTGTAGATTATGCACATCATTTTATCTTTGTTCTTTGACGAAAAGTGCGGTTGCTATGGTAACGGAAATAGTGAAAATATGGCAAAAAATGGATCCTGCAATAACTTAATAACTAAGCAAGCTAACTTGATTATTGATTACCATATTGAGTCAATGTGAAGCCGGTAGGGGACTTTATGTGTTGCATACAACACCAGATACTTGTTAATCAATCAAGACCAAATTTGGACACAATGTTGAGGATCATAAGATCTTGGATGAGTTTGATTTTCAGTTTGATCTGATCAGAAAGTCGAGAGTTATGTGCCCTTGAACTTGACAAAATTGCCGGTTTTGACTGTTTTCGACATTGTTAACACTCTAGAATCTACAATTGTTAATCAATCAAGACAAAACTTGGACACAATGTTTGGGATTATAAGATCTTGGATGGGTGTGATTTTCAGTCTGATCTAATTAGAAAGTCGAGAGTTATGTGCCCTTGAACTTGACAAAGTTGCCGTTTTTGACTGTTTTCGGCCTTGTTTACACTCTAGAATCTACAATTATTGACTAATCAAGACAAATTTTGGACACAATGTTGGAGACCATAATATCTTGAATCAGTGTTTGATTTTCAGTCTGATCTTACCAGAAAGACGAGAGTTATGTGCCCTTGAATTTGATAAATTGCCATTTTCGGCTGTTTTTGACCTTGTTTGAACTCTAGAATCTACAATTATTAATCAATCAAGACAAAACTTGCACCCAATTTTGGGGATCAAAAGATCTCGGATGAGTTTGATTTTCAGTCTGATCTGATCACAAAGTGGAGAGTTATGTGCCCTTTAATTTGATAGAAATGCCATTTTCGGCTGTTCTGGACCTGTTTTACACTCTAGACTCTACAATTAGTAATTAATAAAGACAAAACTTGGACACAATGTTTGGGACCATAAGATCTCAGATGAGTTCGATTTTCAGTCTGTTCTGATCAGGAAGTCGAGAGTTATGTGCCCTTGAATTTGAAAAAAACTGCTTTTTCGGCTGCTTTCGACATTGTTTATACTCTAGAATCTACGATTATTTATCAATCAAGACAAAACTTGGACACAGTTGGGCACCATAAGATCTCGTATATGTTGGATTTTCACAACGCTATTGACCATAAGTTCGTTTTCAGTCTTAAAGTCATAAATATTAATTGAATTGAACAAAAGTGTTGCTCATATCATTTTGGTTCAGGTGAGCGATATAGGACCATCGTGGTCCTATTGTTGATAAAGCTCCCACGCTATTCGAAACGTTTCCAAACGGCATGCTTCGTGTAGAAGCCAAAAATTCACCCTTTTAGAAAGCCACAGAAGTCCATAGGTTTTTAGCTCCACTGGCCTTCAGGCAAGCGGGCTATTGTCATGGCGGTGTGTCCGTCGTGCGTCCGTTCGTAAACTTTTTCTTTAAAAATCTTCTCTCAGAAACTACTGGATGGGTTTCAATCAAACGTCACAGGAATGATCCTTGGGTGACCCTCTCTCACATTCTTTCAAATAATTTGGATTTAATTAGAATAACCTGAGTTATCTGCCCTTAAATATCAAAAATAGCTGGTTTTGACTTTATTATTACTCTAAAATCTACAAATATTGACCAATCAAGACAAAACGTAGACAGAATTATGGTGCTAATAAGATCTTGCCTTGGTATAATTTTCAGCTTGATCTGAATTTTACATCATGAGTTATGTGCCATTGAAATTGACAAAATTGCCATTTTCGGCTCTATTTTAACATTGTTAGCTCACCTGAGCACAAAGTGCTCAAGGTGAGCTATTGTGGTCGCTCACCGTCCGTCGTCCGTCCGTCCGTCCGTCCGTCCGTCTGTCCGTCCGTCCACAATTTCTTTAAACATCTTCTCCTCCAGAACCATTTGGCCAATTGTGACCAAACTTGGCAGGAATGTTCCTTAGGTGACCCTTTTCAAAACTTGTTCGCAAATTTTTGATTCGTCAAAGAATGTGGGCGTGGCAGGGCGGGGTTTATAAATCGTAAGAAAATTCTTTAAAAATCAACCATTGGGCCAATTTGAACCAAACTTGGCAGGAATGTTCTTTTAGTGAGTCTCTTGGTAATTTGTCCACAAATTTTAAGATTTGTCAAAAAATGTGGGTGTGGCAATGTCAGACTTTAGAAATCCTAAGAAAATTCTTTAAAAAATCAAACAGGTAACATATGGTTAGTGGGAGTCAAAACCTCGTAACTACAGCTTGACAAAGCTGGAGTTATTAGGTTTTGATCCCCCTCTGGGGAAATGTCTAATCCTATTAAATAAACAAAAGGCCGGAATTGTTTACACAAACTCGGCCAGAATGGGAAGCTGCATGTAAAAGGGGGTAAATACATTCTATTTGTTATTTAAGCTATCCTTTGTTGTTGGTACTCATTTAAATAGTTTTGATTAGATCATTCAAATGAATACCCACATCACAGGGTTTGATAAACATTGAAAGATATTTTGCAATTTAGAAATCCCTTAACCTCTCCTATTTGAATAGTCTTTGGATTTATAATCAGACTTGCTTCTATTTTGCAACTAATATTATTCCCTTTAACTCTTTACCAAATCATTACAAAATTAATTATTTTGCAATGAAAAAAGGGCCCTGCAGTGTTGTTGATTCTTGGGGTTTATATAGGGGTTAAGAGTTAGATCTCAACATTTTGATCTTTGACTTGGAAAACCTTTTCATCTCAAAACGGTATTTTTTAATAGGGCCCTATGTTGTTGATTCTTGGGGTTTATATGGGGTGAACTCTGTTGATAATTGGAACCTTCTCATTGATATCATGGGAAAAGGGGCCTAAAAGACAAAATTCTTGTTAGCATTGTACAGGCTACAATTTTGGCCCAATGTTCATAAAAATTGATCAGAATGTTTGTGTAGTCACAGAGAATTGGAATATTGAATATTCCTTTGGATACCACGGGAAAAGGGGCCATAATGACAAAATCGGTTTTGGCACTTTAGAGGCCATAATTTTGGCCTAATCTTTGTTAAAATTGATCAGAATATTTGTCTAATCACAAGGATAAAGCTTATCAACAATCTAAATGTTCCATTTTGACATCATGGGAAAAGGGGCCTTTATGACAAAATCTTGTTAACACTCTAGAAGTAACAGTTTTGGCGTAGTCTTCATGAAACTTAAAGAATGTTTGTTTTAGTCACAAGGATAAATCCTATAAGAAATTGGAATATTCCAGTCGATATCATGGGAAAAGGGGCCTTAATGACAAAATTCTTGTTAGCACTCTAGAGGCAAAAATTTTGGTCCAATTTTTATGAAACTTGTGTTTGTCTAGTCACACCAATGAACTCTGAGGAAGATAGGAATGTTCTATGGGATAGCATGGGAAAAGGGGCCTTAATGACAAAATCCCTGTTAGCGCTATAGAGACAATAATTTTGGCTCAATATTCATGAAATTTAGTCAGATTATTTCTCTAGTCACAAGGATTAAGCCCATTGACAATAGGAATGTTCTGTTGGATGTCATGGAAAAGGGGCCTTAAAGACAAAATCCTTGTTGGCAATGTAGATGCTACAATTTTTGTCCTATCTTCATGAAACGTGTACAGAATGTTTGTCTAGTCACAAGGATGAAGACTATTGAAAAATATAATGCTCTTTTGGATATCATGGGACAGGATGCTATCATTTCTCACCTTGTGAATCTCAGTTCAGGTGAGCGATTAAGGACCATCATGGTCCTCTTGTTTTCACTCTAGCTACTACAAATATTGACTATTCAAGACAAAACTTGTACAGAATGTTGGTGACCATAAGATCTTGCCTTGGTATAATTTTCAGCTTGATCTTATTTCTATATCATGAGTTATGTGCCCTTGAAATTGACAAAATTGCCATTTTCGGCTCTATTTTGACACTGTTTTCACTCTAGCAAGTACTAATATTCAACAATCTAGATAAAACTTGTACAGAATGTTGGTGACTGTAAGATCTTGCTTTATTCATATCATGAGTTATGTGCCCTTGAAATTGACAAAATTGCCATTTACAGCTCTATTTTGACATTGTTTTCACTCTAGAAACTACTAAAACTAAAACAGAATGTTGGTGATAATGAGATCTTGGTATAATTTTCAGCTTGATCTGAATTTTACGTCACAAGTTAATTGCTATTTACGGCTTTATTTTCACCTTTACAACCATTAGTATTCAATAATTGATACAGAACTTTCACAGAATCTTACTGACCATACCATCATACTTGCTTGTAAATATCAGTTTGGTTATGCATTTGCTTGTTTGCGCAGCATGAACCTTTGAAATTGCATTTAACAAGACAAACAATCAGGCCTGTTGAGCGCGTCCAGACCGCCAGGGCTGTCTAGTTATTGACTGTCGTGATGAATAGAAAATGCTACAGCACTATTGAGTTTGTATTTCCGTGCTAGCATAGTAAAAACCTGGACATAAAGAGATGGCTGCCGTTGATCGGCATCAAGTTGACAAGTCAACGCACGATGTCTCAGTCGTTACAAACGCTCACACAGAACCTGCCGAAGGTAAACGCCCTATTCTCTTCACGGAAGAGGGAGAAGAGCAATTTAAAGAAAGAGTAACTAACTATCAAAGCAGATTAAATCAAGTGTGGGACAATGTCGCTGTATTATTGACTATTTCAGACACGGCTTATATACTGAGAGGCACAAATAAGTATACACCCTAGTTCTTCCACGTTTTCTGAGAAAACGATTAATACATTATTACGATTTTTAAACGCCACTGAATGTGTTCGTTTGTTTCATGTAAACTTCTTGGGCCTACCCGTCTTTACGTCCTTCCTTCCCCTGCGAAGATTTTTTCATAGCACACAGCGTCATCGAAAAAGGGGATTTAATCAATTAATTAATTCAAGAATTCCCATTGACACAATCCCTACATTTATGAACGGATCTGGATATGTTTTTTTACAGAAAGTGCTTAGTCACCTAGGAACATGCTTATAATGTTAGAACTTTCCATATTACGATGCGTCATGGCAAGAGGGGGCTTGATGCAAACAAGTTATCTGACATAACTCCTTCTAAATTTATAGACGGATTTTGACAAAATTTGCACAGAATGTTCCTTTGCACCATGACTAAGTGTATAATTTATCTATAGTGTCAAGTTTATTTCGTATTATGCTGTTTCATAGAAAAATGGGTCTTAATGGCAAAAGAGGAATATTGATCGATTTCTACAAGCCACATAGAATTGTGTTATAATGTTGGAGAAAATTGACGTTGTGATTTGTTGTGACAAAGAATAAAAAAATTAAATACAAATTAACAGCAATATTTGATTTTCCACTATGGCGCACGTACAAAATTTGCAAAATCGGCGTGTAGCAGGAGTATGGACAATCAAGCAATTTTGCGTGAAATCTAACAACATTGTATTATTGGTTTATGAGTAGAAATAAATAATAAAAAAGATTTATAGTCAATATGATGGAAATTAAGAGAGATATCGAAAAACAAAAAGTGTATACTTTCTTTTGCCTCTCAGTATAATCTGGCCTCCAACAAACAGCAAAACAAGGACATTTGTTTATCATATGCTGAATAGAGATTGTTGAGCAGAGAATTTAAGGTAGTCAACCGCTAATGAGACTCGCGCGACGTCGGATTTATTCGGGCGACTTTCGAAAACATTCGGCGGTGGAACTGTCCACCGCCGAATGTTTACGACAGCATCCGAATAGGCTCGGGTACGTAACGACGAAGCTTGAAAAGGTCCGACGTTTTATGAATTTCAAAATGGCCACATTACGGGTATTCTACCTTAAGACACACATATTTATGTACAATATGGCCATATACACAGACAGTACTGACACAAAGGGAAAAATGATGATTATCGTAAATGTTCTCTCTTTGGGAGCTTTTCATATTTGGAAGGTCTTGTTTGGAGAAGAGCTAAATAGCCATCTAACAATATGACGAGACCTAGCCGTACCATATTCTTCTTTTGTATAATTTATCGCATTAAAGTATTGAGACAAAATAGCTTTCCTCTTTCGTCGCAATGATTTCCAGTAATGTAAAAGCCAACGCCGGTGTCTATGCCGTAACCATATATATGTACAGATGAAAAAGAATTCATCGGCGATATTGCAAAACCTTGTAACTCTAGCTTTAATCAAGCTTTGAGTCACTAGGTTTTGCAATACCATCGACGAGGTACAGATAATTTCTATTTTGGGATGCGAAGAAGCCGAGTCTTTATATGGAAATTATAAGTGGTCCAAATTTGATATTAATGAAAACCTGATATTGATGCTTTTGAACAAAAACAAAATAACTGCAGCTTGTTTTAAGCTGCGGATACGAGGTTTTTGTTGAAAAGCGACAATATGCAAACGTAGAAGGATTGGGCGCTCTCTGCTTTATCTTAAGGTTTAAGAACACCACTTTCTAGCCATTCGAAATGCATTAAATTACACACACTTGTAAATACACTACACATAAGTTGATTCATTGTTGCTTAGTTTTGTATTGTTTGGTCAACTCATTATATTGTTTAGACTAAACAATGTGGCTGCTAGAAGAAAAAATAATTATGTAGTAAAAGAAGTGTTTCCATTTGTCTTGATAAAGGCAATTCGCCGAAATATTGAATCGCGAGTGATTTTATAGTGTTTTCAAAATGCTTACTGTATGTTTGCATTTGGAATGGAAATGTAACACAGTTTAGGAATTACTGACACTTTTCAAATTTCGCCTCTGGCTCTGCATTTCATTCTCAGTTCGTAAACCTTTTAAAAGGGCAGAATGTTTACTAACCAATGCCTTGACTGTAATTGCGTGTCACTAATTTTTCAAGACCTAGGAAAGACGAAGAACAATGGTATTACATATTACTTTTCACATGACGCAGCTTTGGCTTTTACATTTTATCCCAAATTACACGCCTGTGATAACTATTCAATAACATTTTCTTGTATGTCATATCTGTGTACTATGCATAAAGGTCAGTGCCATGTCAAATGAAATCCGTAATGAGACAAAAATACGTTTTCAAATGCTTTGATAGAACTGGCATCATTGTAGAGTAGGCATGGGAAACATTTACAGATCTACACAAATAGGATTTGTGTACATATAGCAAAACTTTTTTGAATTAAAAGACGACGCCAGTTGCCAGCGTACGTTTTCTTCTTTTGACATGGATTATCCCCAATCATTAGCTCCACTGGCCTTCGGGCAAGCGGGCTATTGTCATGGCGCTCTGTCCGTCGTGCGTAGGTCCGTCCGGTCGTTAACTTTTTCATTAAAAATATTCTCCTCAGAAACTGCTGGAATTGATTTCAATCAAACTTCACAGGAATAATCCTTAGGTGGTCCCCCCAGATCCCTTCAATCAATTCTGATTGAACCAGAAAATCTGAGGTTATCTGCCCTTTAATTAATAACTGGCTGTTTTGACTTACCTGTATGAAAAATTACGCCAGAAAAACAGGCGTAAATTAGACGGAATAATGAGACGAAATCCGTCTCATTTTCCGCTAGTAAGCTTGTTTAAAGAAATATAAGAAAGAGACGGAAACCAAGCGTAATTTAGAGGCGTAAAAAGTTAATTAACCGGAATTTTTAGAGACGGAATATGCAAATGAAGCGGATTTTTTTACAGGCGTAATTGCTAGGAGGCGGATTCCGCTTGGAATTTTTAGCTCACCTGAGCACGATAGTGCTCATGGTGAGGTATTGTGATACCGCTGTGTCCGTCGTCCGTCGTCCGTCGTCCGTGAACCTTTGGCTTGTGTGCACTCTAGAGACCACATTTTTTGCCCAATCAACCTGAAATTTGCTCAGAATGATTGTCTTGATGAAAACTCGGACAAGTTTGAAATTGGGTCATCTGGGGTCAAAAACTAGGTCACGGGGTCAAATCTTAGAAAAAACCTTATGTGCACTCTAGAGGCCACATTTTTTGCCCAATCAACCTGAAATTTGCTCAGAATGATTGTCTTGATAAAATCTCGGACAAGTTTGAAATTGGGTCATCTGGGGTCAAAAACTAGGTCACGGGGTCAAATATCAGAAAAACCTTGTGTGTACTCTAGAGGCCACATTTTTTGCCCAATCAACCTGAAATTTGCTCAGAATGATTGTCTTGATGAAATCTCGGACAAGTTTGAAATTGGGTCATCTGGGGTCAAAAACTAGGTCACGGGGTCAGATCTTAGAAAAACATTGTGTGCACTCTAGAGGCCACATTTGTTGCCCAATCAACCTGAAATTTGCTCAGAATGATTGTCTTGATAAAATCTCGGACAAGTTTGAAATTGGGTCATCTGGGGTCAAAAACTAGGTCACGGGGTCAAATCTTAGAAAAACCTTGTGTGCACTCTAGAGGCCACATTTTTTGCCCAATCAACCTGAAATTTGCTCAGAATGATTGTCTTGATGAAATCTCGGACAAGTTCGAAATTGGGTCATCTTGGGTAAAAAACTAGGTCACAGGGTCAAATCTTAGAAAAACCTTGTGTGCACTCTAGAGGCCACATTTTTTGCCCAATCAACCTGAAAATTTGTGAGAATGATTGTCTTGATGAAATCTACGATAAGTTCGAAATTGCACTCTAGAGGCCACATTTTTTGCCCAATCAACCTGAAAATTGGTCTGAAATGGTGACTTGATGAAATCTCGGACAAGTGTGAAATTGGGTCATCTGGGGTCAAAAACTAGGTCACGGGGTGAAATCTTAGAAAAACCTTGTGTGCACTCTAGAGGCCACATTTTTTGTCCAAATGTACTCATTTTTGCTCAGGAAGTGTGTTTTATGATTTCTCTGACAAGATCTAAATTGGGTCATTTGGGGTCAAAAACAAGGTCACGGGGTCAAATCTTAGGAAAACCTTGTTTGCACTCTAGTCTCAGGTGAGCGCTTCAGGGCTAAGGCCCTCTTGTTAAGAAAGTACGGGCGGAATCCGCCTCATAATCCCGCCTCCTAGATATTTACTACATAATAAGTGGGTTGGGAATGGTAAAAATGAACATTTGAATTTGTTTAATTAAGTCAAAAGAACGCTCACCAATGTTGCCTCATTTGGTCTTACCATTTAGTGAGCCCCTAAATGTACTGGATTCATCAATATCAATGTTTGAATTCATACCTCAAACATTAACTTTGCAAAAAGTCAGAGAAGCAAAATTCCCTCCAATTTTCTAAACAGGAAGTAGGAAATGGTCATATACTGGTAGAAAATAGACTGGGAGGCCTTATTTTCACAAAGTTAATTCTATATCTTATGAACTATATATCTCAGGCACTATTTGAGATACGGCTATAATATTTCACACATGGATACTTCCTGCCAGTACCTTTCATTTGGGACCATGACCTTTGGCCTAGTGACCTTGACCTTGGAGTTTGAAACTACTTTTAAAAAAGAATTATCCTGGCCTATATCTCAGGCACAATTATTGATAGAGCCTTGATTTTTCACACATGGATACCTCCTGCCAAGATCTTTCATTTGGAATGATGACCTTGGACCTTGTGACATTGACCTTGAAGTTTGACCTACTTTTAAGTTCTTTTAACCTGGCCAATATATCATGCCCTTTTACACATGTATACATCCTTGATATTTCTCACATAGACACCTCCTACCAACACATTTCACATTTGACCATGACCTTTTGACCTTGTGTGACCTTGACCTTGGCATTTGACCTACTTTTTAAACTTTTAACCCAGCCTCTATCTCATATCCTTTTACACATACATTTTTATGCTCCCCGAAAAAATTTCGGGGGAGCATATAGTCGCCACGCTGTCCTTCCGTCCGTCCGTCCGTCCGTCCGTCCGTCTGTCCTTCCGTCCGTCCGTCCACAGCCAGATCTCAGCAACCCTTGGACCAAATTCAATGAAACTTCACATGTGAACTCGTGGGGTCAATACCTAGAGACCTTTTTTTCCGTTTCTTAATTTGAGGCTGCGTCATGGAAAAAAGGGCCTTAATGTAAAAATTAGTTTTTCCTCCAATTTCTCTTTATCTAATGGGCAGAATTGAATGAAATTTTCTTCTTATGTGAGGAATGAGATGTTCTAGTCTATATTCTATAAATAATGAGTGTACAAAAAATACGTCATGTGAAAAGGGGGCTTAATGTATGATAGTTTTTAGCTCCACTGGCCGAAGGCCAGCGGGCTATTGCCATGGCGTTGTGTCTGTCGTGCGTGCGTGCGTCCGTCCGTCCGTCCGTTAACTTTTTCTTTAAACATCTTCTCCTCTTATACCAGTGGGACAATTTTGACCAAACTTGGCAGGAATGTTCCTTTGGTGACCCTTTTCAAAACTTGTTCGTGAATTTTTGATTCGTCAAAAAATGTGGGCGTGGCAGGGCGGGGCTTATTAGACTTAGAGAAATCATAAGAAAATTCTTTAAAAATCAACCATTGGGCCAATTTGAACCAAACCTGGCAGGAATGTGCCTTGAGTCATTCTTTTCAAAATTTGTGCACAAATTTTTACATTTGTCAAAAAATGTGGCCGTGGCAGGGAGAAAGGGGCTTATCAGACTTAAAGAAATCATAAGAAAATTCTTTAGAAATCAACCATTGGGCCAATTTGAACCAAACCTGGCAGGAATGTGCCTTGAGTCATTCTTTTCAAAATTTGTTCACAAATTTTTACATTTGTCAAAAAATGTGGCCGTGGCAGGGAGAAAGGGGTTTATCAGACTTAAAGAAATCATAAGAAAATTCTTTAAAAATCAACCATTGGGCCAATTTTAGCCAAACCTGGCAGGAATGTGCCTTGAGTCATTCTTTTCAAAATTTGTTCACAAATTTTTATATTTGTCAAAAAATGTGGCCGTGGCGGCGAGAAAGGGGCTTATCAGACTTAAAGAAATCATAAGAAAATTCTTTAAAAATCAACCATAGGGCCAATTTGAACCAGACTTTGCAGGAATGTTCTTTGAGTCTCTTTTTTCAAAATTTATTCACAATTTTTTACATTTGTCAAAAAATGTGGCCGCGGCAGGGAGGAAGGGGCTTATCAGACTTAAAGAAATCATAAGAAAATTCTTAAAAAATCAACCAATGTGCCCAATTGAACCAAACTTTGCAGGAATGTGCCTTTAGTTGTTCTTTTTAAAATTTGTTCACAAATTTTTTTATTTGTCAAAAAAATGTGGCCGTGGCAGGGAGAAAGGGGCTTATCAGACTTAGAGAAATTCTTTAAAAATCAACCATAAGGCCAATTTTAACCAGACTTTGCAAGAATGTTCTTTGAGTCTCTCTTCAAAATTTATTCACAAATAGCAAGATTTGGCTGCCGCTGTGTAAGGCTTACAAGAAATCATGGGATAATTCTTCCACTTTAACCAGTGGAGCGATTCAGGCCCTCCTGGGCCTCTTGTTTTTATGACAAACACTTATTCGGGGAGCATTATCCGTCTATGACGGCTCTTGTTTGATATTGCACACATGGACACCTCCAACCAAGACTGTTCACATTTGACCATGACCTTAGACCTTGTGACCTTGACCTTTGACCTACTTTGTAAAAACCTTAACCTGGCCTCTATCTCATGTCCTTTAACATGTACAACCTTGATATATCACACATGGACACCTCCTACCAAGACCCTTTGCATTTGACTATGACCTTGGCATTTGACATACTGTAAAGAACTTTAACCTGGCCTATATTTCATGTGCTTTTACACACAGAGACTTGATAATTCACAGATGGACACCTCCTACCAAGACCTTTTACATTTGTTCATGACCTTGGACCTTGTGACCTTGACCTCAACTTTGACCTACATTAAAGGCAGGCCCTTGAGGGGGCATATGTGTTTTACTAACATTTCTTGTTTAGATAGAGCCTTAATAATTCACACAAAGATAATACCTGACATTTACTTTCATTCAGGAATTAAGACCTTGTGACATTGACCTTGAAGTTTGACCTACTGTTTAACCTGGCCTACATCTCATACACTGTGAGATATAGGTCTTTGATATTTCACTTATGGATAGAACTTGTTAAGACCTTTCATTTGGGATCATGACCTTTGGCATTAGGACCTTTACCATAAGGTATATACTTTACAAGAACTTTAACTTGGCCTATATTTCAATCACTATTACAGATGGAGTATTGATAGTTTATTCTTGCATACCTCCTACCAAGACCATCAATCTTGAACTTGACCTTGTGACCTTGAATTTGGAGTTTGACCTTCTTAACAAAAGCATTTTCTTTGCCTATATCTTATGCAGTGCAAAATAAAAATGGCTAGTATTTGAATCGCGTCATTATAAATTTGCTAAGTCCAAAAATTCCGTCTTCCTGGAAAGTTAAAATTATTTTCCGCTTTAAGAAACAGCCATTCCGCCTTGTTAAAATGGCTTAGTCCAAAAATTACGCATGTTCAAAAATTAATGTTTTAAATTACGCCTGTTATGATAAAATTTCGCCTCCATTTCATTTTACGCCTCTAATTTACGCCACTACTTTGCACAGTGACTGAGGCGTAAAGTATAACTCCGCCACTGTTACAAGCGTAAATGGCCATTTACGCCTCATTTACGCCTCATTTACGGCCTGTTTTCCAAGCGGAATCTGCCTCTTTTTTTCGTACAGGCAGTTTTCTCTCAAGCCACTACGAATATTGATCAATCAGAACAAATCTTAGTCAGAATCTTGGTGATAATAAGATCTTGCCTATCATTTTCAGCTTGATCTGAATTTTATAGCATGCGGTATGTGCCCTTGAAATTGACAAAATTGTCATTTGCGGCTAAATTTTTACTTTAATTCCCACTAGCAACTGCAAATATTGACCAATCAAGACAAAACTTAATCAAAATATTGGTGACAACAAGATCTTGCATGGGTTCAATTTTCAGCTAGATCTGAATTTTACAGCATGAGTTATGTGCCCTTGAAATTGACAAAATTGTCATGTTCGGCTTAAATTTGGCATTGTTTTCACCGTAGCAACTATATATACTGAGAGACAAAAGAAAGTATACACTTTTTATTTGTAAATATCTCTCTTAATTTCCATCATATCGACTTAAAATTTTGTACAGCTCATTTCTACCCATAAAGCAACAAAACAAAGTTGATAATTTTTACCCAAAATTGTTTGACTACGCATATTCTTGCTACATGTACATGCTGATTTTGCAAATTTTGCACGTGCAACTTAGTGGAGCATACAATGTTGCTGCTAATTAATCCGTATTTGATTTCTTTATACGTTATTACAACAAATCACAACCGTAAATTTTCCTTAACGTTATAACACAATTCTCGGTGACTGATAGAAATCCATCAATTATGCCACTTTAATTCATAAAGACCCATTTTTCTATGACGCAGCATATCATGAAAGAAACGTGACACTATTTACAATTAGGCAGTTGCGTAGGAACATTATCCGCAAATTTTATCAAAACCCGTCAATAAATTAAGTAGGATTTACATCATATAACTTGTTTGCAACAAGTCCCCTATTGCGATGACTCGTCGTGATATGGAAAAACACTAGCAATATACGCATAGTCCTTGGTGAGTAATCACTTTCTGTGAAAATTGTATCGAAATCCGTTAATAAATTTAGGTGTTGTGTCAAAGTGAATGCTTGTACTAATTAATTGATTAAACCCCCTTTTTCGATGACACTGTATGATATGGAAAAGCCTTCGCAATCGAAGGAAGGACAAACAGACAGATAGGCAGAGAATGTAACATCAATAAACGACAACCTTCCATGGCGTTTGAAAGTCGTAGACAATCTTATAAGCGTTTTCTCAGAAAACTTGGAAGAAGTAGGGAGTATACTTATTTTTGGCTCTCGGTATATATTGACCTATCAAGTCAGGACTTGGACACAATATTGTTCACAATGATATCTTGCCAGAGTGTATTTTTCAGCTCAATCTGAATTTTACATCATAAGTTATGTCCCCTTGAAAACGACAAAATAACCTTTTTTGACCTTATTTTCATTAAACAACCGTAAATATCTGCCAATCAAAATGAAACTTTCACATAATCTTACCGGCTTTAAGATCTTACATTGGTGTAACTTTCAATATCATCTTAATATTAAAAGAATCTCAGGCCTGTGGAGCGATTCAAGACCTTCAGGTCTTCTATTTTTAGCTCACCTGAGCACGAAGTGCTCGAGGTGAGTAATTGTGGTCACTTTTTGTCTGGCGTCCGTCCGTCCGTCCGTCAACATTTGGGGTGTTTACACTCTAGCATCCACAAAAATTTAGCAATCTTGATCAAACTTGTCCAAAACAAGTAGGATCATAAGTTCTCGGATAAGTTCGATTATGGGCCTGATCGGACCAGAAAGTGTGGAGTTATCTGCCCTTGAATGTCAAAAAAATGCTGTTTTTAAGTTTGTTTACACTCTAGCATCTACAATTATTGATCAATCAAGACAAAACTTGGACATAATGTTGGAGACCATAAGATCTCGGATGACTTCAATTTTCAGTCTGATCTGACCAGAAAGATGAGAGTTTTGTGCCCTTGAATCGAACAAAATTGCCATTTTTTGGCTGTTTTCAACATTGTGTTAATCTAAGGGAAGTAACTCATGACACTACTTTTCTTTAGTATAAGTAGAGTTATCTGTTTTGATAGAGCTCTCCCTCTTGGAGGTAGAACAAGATGAAAGAAAGTCAAAATAAAAAGAGTCTAACATATTTACAGCGTTAGTGTCCATTATTAAGCGTTAACAAATGGTAGCAGAGCGGAAACAGATCCATAGAGGCATACTGTAACTATATATTGAGATATAGATTTACACTCTAGAATCTACAATTAGTAATCAATGAAGACAAAACTTGGATACAATGTTGGGGACTAAAACTGTATAAGATCTCAGATGAGTTTGGTTTTCAGTCTGATCTGATCAGAAAGTCAAGAGTTACGTGCCCTTGAATTTGACAAAAATGCCATTTTCGGCTGTTTTCAACCTTGTTTACACTCTAGAATCTACAATTATTAATCAGTCAAGACAAAACTTAGACACAATGTTTTGGATCATAAGAACTCGGATGAGTTCGATTTTCAGTCTGATCTGATCAGAAATCCAAGAGTTATGTGCCCCTGAATTTGACAAAATTGCCGTTTTTTTTACTGTATTCGACTTTGTTTACACACTAGAATCTACAATTATTGACCAATCAAGACAAATCTTGGACACAATGTTGGAGACTATAAGATCACGGATAAGTTCGATTTTCAGTTTGATCTGATTAGAAAGTCAAGAGTTATCTGCCCTTGAATTTGATAAAATTGCTGTTTTTGGCTGTTTTCGACCTTGTTTATACTCTAGAATCTACAATTATTTATCAATATAGACAAAACTCGAACACAATGTTGGGGACCATAAGATTCTGGATGAGTTCGATTTTCAGTCTGATCTGATGAGAATGTCGAGAGTTATGTGCCCTTGAATTTGACAAAATTGCCATTTTCGGCTGGTTTCGACCTTGTTTACATCTAGAATCTACAAATATTGATCAATCTATACAAAATTTAGACACAATTTTGGGGACCATTAGATCTCGGATGAGTTTGATTTTCAGTCTGATCTGATCAGAAAGTCGAGCGTTATGTGCCCTTTAATTTGACAAAGGATGGGTTGCAATAAGGGGTCAAAAATTGATTTGCTTTAAGGACAGATCCTCCATTTATTTCCCACGGTAAGATTTTTCTTATTTTTTCTGTACTAATATTTAAATATATGAGAAGTAAAAAAATGACTTAAAAACTATAGGTCACCAAGCGAATTAAAAAGTTATTGGATTTCAAGGGAGACTACTCATGTCTAAAATTGCAAAAGTGAGGTGTCACTTAAATACCCACAAAAAAGGTGTTCGAAATGACTAGGATTACATAAATAAGTCTTCATTGTGTTCGATATGTTTTTTGCTGTCTAAATGAGTATCAATTTGGGAAAATTTAGTGATGATTTTAAAAATTTTAGTAATACATTCTTTCGAAAGTAGCTGAAATTGCTCTTTTTTCGCAACGTTTCTGATAATAAAAAATATTCCAGCGGTAAGAATTTTTTCTTTTTTGGTATAAACAAAGTGCTTGGTCATACATACAAAAACAAAAAAAGAAAAATATATCAAACCAAGCGTTTTTCTTAGTTATGAGTAAAATTTGGTTAACTTTTTGCAGCTCTGTCCGAAATTGTTTCATTATTTTTATCCATTTTCTTCCTTATTACCAGCTTTAGATAAAAAAAAGTGTCATCTTTTGTGTCCATCTGAAGCGGACTAGCTCATAAAGACACCACTTTGCTTTTGTTGCGTCGTTTCCTATAGCTAACGCCACATGTTGGACGCGTAGCAGAAAGCGAAATGTACCATCCGAGTACTATTACACTTTAATTGACCAAACAGAGAAAATTGAAATAACCGAAAAGGGTCTTGTCATTTATCAACCAAACATTAACTAAATGTAAAGAATACATTTGCTGAAAAGGCCAATTACTGAAACAGCTTTATTTCGTTATTTAGGATATGCGCAGTAAGATGCGCAGTAACAACTGGAGGATCTGTCCTTAAATTTTGTGGATTGATAGGGTTACATAATATCTTTAATTTGTATGTGTAAAAAATCTGGTTTGGACTTATTTTCCGAGATATGGGTAAATGAAGTGGGTGGGGTAAGATGGACTGAAACACAGTAGGGGTAATTCTAAGTCACTTATATTTCTTGTTTTTAGCCCCAGATGCGTGAAAATTTGTATTCGTGTCTTGTGATATATGCGTTAAACATTTATGGGCTTACATTAGATATTCCATTTATATCTTTTCCGTAATATTCATTCTTCTTTCGCCAAATTTCGCTATTTTTTAACGACCAACTTCACCAAACTATCTCCACACGTTTTATTTGAAACACGATTTCTATGAAACTTTACAGATTTTTCTATCCAGATATTAATGTAACTTTGTGTGAAATTTGAAAGAAAAGCGTTGGCCCGTTGTTGAGATATTTGACCTTGACCTTCAAAATAACATCAAATTCGGGAATGTCCGTTAAAACTACGCATTGTTGGGAAAATGGTTAGGGTTGAATGGCATGTGACAGCCCATTCATAAAAGAATGCATTTCACACATGATTGGGGGTTTTATTGTATGATTTTACCGTTAAAATTGATATAATCAATATGATAAACTTGGTCACCTCTCAGAGTTACCCGGTCATTTCATCTAATGAAATCATTGATAGACAGATATTTGTTTAAGGCCTGTCTATACATTTAACATTATTTTCTTTTTGTTGATATTATATAACGCTCTATATAAATATTCAGCTTAAGTTAATTAATTGTAAGCACATTTGGTCATTTAGTAAAATCATTCACAATGCGTCTTCTTTATAACCACATAAGAAATACAATCTGAAAATGATTAGTTTTCTCCTAGCAAATTGATAATTCTTGTCCATCATGAGATGAGTGAATGAATATAAACTCTTAGACATTTCAAGTTGCATATAAAGCTTTGGTAGTTCTAGCAATCTTAACATAATGCTAATATTTAATTTCACTCACCTGTGGTAGTAATATTAATCACAGCGCTTTCCGCGTAGACATGTTTCATGTGCAATATTTAGTTTGATAAGAAAGCTGAGAAGTAAAAAGAATTTCTTTTCTTACCCATTCTTCCGAATGGGTTGTACGATACAAAAAAGTAAATATTGCTACGAAACTCATTAGGAACAATAAAAAGAAACCATGTTTCCAATCCTTATGAATAAAATTGGCACTTAAATTATTACATTTTGGCATTTCCCGAGTTTTGAATTCATTTTGAAGGTCAAGGTCAAATATCTCAACAACGGGCCAACGCTTTTCTTTCAAATTTCACACAAAGTTACATTAATATATATTTGTAAAGTTTCATAGAAACATAGAAATCAGGTTTCAAATAAAACGTGTGGAGATAGTTTGGTAAAGTTGGTCGTTAAAAAATAGCGAAATTCTTCGAAAGAAAGAAGAATGAATATTACGGAAAAGATATACAAGGAATATCAAATATAAGCCCATAAATGTTTAACGTATATATCGCAAAACATGCATACAAATTTTCATGCATCTTGGGCTAAATATAAGAAAGATATGCGACTTAGAATAACCCCTACTGTGTTTCAGTCCATCTTACCCCACCCACTCTATTTACCCATATCTCGAAAAATAAGCCGAAACCAGATTTTTTACACATACAAAATAATTAATTAAAGATATTATGTAACCCTATCAATCCATGAAATTTAAAGAAAATCTATTTTTTGACCCCTTATTGCAACTCATCCTTGCTGTTTTCGGCTGTTTTCGACCTTGTTTACACTCTACAGCCAGAAATTCTCCAGAAACTGAAGCCATTTTGAAAAAAGCTGTCGCCAGCTTATATGCGCTGAAAGATAAAACTCGGTGTTTTGCAGTTCATTGAGGTCATTAAATGATTATTACCTAACCATTTTCGAGATGATATATGCACACTCGGATGCGAAAACCTCATAACTAAGAAAATTATGTGTCATTTATTAACATGGGGGTCTTAAAATTCCCATGTCGCCAACCCAATTTTCTGTATGTCTTTCTCATTCTTTTCTTCAAACAAAGGGTACATACTGAGAAAATGTTATCAATATGTGTGGAATATAAAGGGACTTGAAGTTTTAAAGCTAATTATGCATCTTCTTCATATTTTCACTACATCCAAATGCATGTGTCGCCACAAGAGCCTATTTTCCCGTAAAGACTTTTCTTTGTTCTTAAATTGCGAAAGAAAAGTATCAAGAACATACAATCAATGCCTTATCAAATGCACAAGGTATTAACCTTATCAGGAAAACATATTTTTAACAAATGTGTTGTTGATTTATACTGTACAGACAAATAAAAACGAAAATTGAAATGTCGCATTTCAAACGCTATGCTTCCATAACGCTCATATCTACAGAACCAGAATGCTCTTGGTGAAAATGAATATAGTAGGCGATGAACAAATAATAGGGAACATTTTCAAAACTATAACATTATGAATATCAGTTATATTCAGAAAGTGGTCACTGTTTTTGTTCGTTGGTCACCATGCTTCCGTAACTGTTAGTTTCCATAACGTATATATAATCTGAATTTGCGTCAACAGCATCACACAAATCTATAAGAAACATTTAGTTTTAACATGGAATGTCTCTGTATATGAAAACATGATCAATTTGCACTTACATATTACGAGGATTTCCGGCTGAGGATACCGTGAAACATATGGCTACATCGGTTGATTTCAGCAAAGTGACTTCGTAATTCTTAAAACTATGAACTGTAATCTTACAATGATTTTAGCTCGCCTGAGCACGATAGTGCTCATGGTGAGGTATTGTGATACCGCTGTGTCCGTCGTCCGTCGTGCGTCAATCTTTGGCTTGTGTGCACCCTAGAGGCCACATTTTTTGCCCAATCAACCTTAAATTTGCTCAGAATGATTGTCTTGATGAAATATCGTACAAGTTCGAAATTGGGTCATCTGGGGTCAAAAACTAGGTCACGGGGTCAAATCTTAGAAAAACCTTGTGTGCACTCTAGAGGCCACATTTTTTGCCCAATCAACCTGAAATTTGCTCAGAATGATTAAGGTTTACGAACTGAGAATGAAAACACCACTTTCTAGCCATACGAAATGCAACAAATTTCACACACTTGTAAATACACTTCACATAAGTTGATTCACCGCGCCGGATTTCAAGATTATGCTTCAAGAAGACAATAATTTACAACTATTATTTTACTCTATATTCATATGCAAGAGAGGCAATTTTTTATATTTTTGTCCAATATTTCCATATGTATGCATTAATTCAAAATTCTAAACCATACAAAATGCATATTGTTATACCCCCCACAACAAAGTTATGGGGGGTATACTGGATTCAGGTTGTCCGTCCGTCTGTCCGTCCGTCTGTCCGTCCGTCTGTCCGTCCGTCCGTCTGTGGACATAATTTTGTGTCCTCTTCTCCTCCCACAGTTTTTGACCTATTTTGCTGAAATTTTAGCAGGTTGTTTCCTATCATATGAAGTTGTGCACCTGCAATTTTCATCTTGATCCAGGCAGTAGTTTTAGAGTTATGCCACTTTGAACTTTAGCACTTTTTCAGTGACAACGCGCTAGTGGGGATATTTGTCCGCTTTGCGACAGTTCTAGTTGTATTTGGAATGGAAAACACATTTGAGGGAATTACTGGCACTTTTCAAATTTCGCCTCTGGCTCTGCATTTCATTCTCAGTTCGTAAACCTGAACTTGATGGAATCTCGGACAAGTTCGAAATTGGGTCATCTGGGGTCAAAAACTAGGTCATGGGGTCAAATCTTAGAAAAACCTTGTGTGCACTCTAGAGGCAACATTTTTTGCCCAATCAACCTGAAATTTGCTCAGAATGATTGTCTTGATAAAATCTCGGACAAGTTCGAAATTTGGTCATCTTAGGGCAAAAAGTAGGTCACGGGGTCAAATTTCAGAAAAACCTTGTGTGTACTCTAGAGGCCACATTTTTTGCCCAATCAACTTGAAAATTGATCAGAATGGTTGTCTTGATGAAATCTCGGACAAGATGGAAATTGGGTCATCTGGGGTCAAAAACTAGGTCACGGGGTCAAATCTGAGAAAAACCTTGTGTGCACTCTAGAGGCCACATTTTTTGCCCAATCAACCTGAAATTTCTCAGAATCTGAATGATTGTCTTGATGAAATCTTGGACAAGTTTGAAATTGGGTCATCTGGGGTCAAAAACTAGGTCACGGGGTCAAATCTTAGAAAAACCTTGTGTGCACTCTAGAGGCCACATTTTTTGCCCAATCAACCTGAAATTTCTCAGAATCTGAATGATTGTCTTGATGAAATCTTGGACAAGTTTGAAATTGGGTCATCTGGGGTCAAAAACTAGGTCACGGGGTCAAATCTTAGAAAAACCTTGCGTGCACTATAGAGGCCACATTTTTTGACCAATCAACCTGAAAATTGCTCAGAATGATTGTCTTTATGAAATCTCGGACAAGATGGAAATTGGGTCATCTGGGGTTAAAAACTAGGTCACGGGGTCAAATCTTTGTAAAACCTTGTATGCACTCTAGATGCCACATTTTTTGCCGAATCAACGTGAAATTTGCTCAGAATGATTGTCTTGATGATCTCTCAGACAAGTTCGAAATTGGGTCATTTGGGGTCAAAAACTAGGTTACGGGGTCAAATCTTAGAAAAACCTTGTGTGCAATCTAGAGGCCACATTTTTTGCCCAATCAACCTGAAATTTGCTCAGTATGATTGTCTTTATAAAATCTCGGACAAGTTTGAAATTGGGTCATCTGGGGTAAAAAACTAGGTCATGGGGTCAAATCTTAGAAAAACCTTGTGTGCAGTCTAGAGGCCACATTTTTGCCCAATCAACTGAAAATTGATCAGAATGATTGTCTTGATCAATTCTCGGACAAAATCGAAATTGGGTCATCCTGGGTCATAAACTAGGTCTTGAGGTAAAATCTTTGTAAAACCTTGTGTGCACTCTAGAGGCCTCATTTTTTGCCCAATCAACCTAAAAAATAATCAGAATGATTGTCTTGATCAATTCTAAGTCACGAGGTCAAATCTTAGTTAAACCTTGTGTGCACCCTAGAGGTCACATTTTTGTCCAATCAACCTGAAAATTGGTATACAAAAAGTTATTATATCAGGTGAGCGCTTCAGGGCCAATGGCCCTCTTATTTCTGTACGCTGTCTAGACACACTACCCAGGCTAAAACCATTGTAGTCGCTTGACTTTCGTATTTCAAATAAAAATAGCATTATTTAATAGATTTCTCTGTTACCGAACTTAGCGTAATGGAACATGATTTTGAATGTTTCTTTTATGGCTATCCAACGCTACAAAATTCAAAACGTTTTTCTTATTCTACATAAGTATTGCACTTTAAAATATTGGAATAGATATAATTATTGATGTTACCATTTCAAATAGTTCTCAATGTGATACCAAAACAAAAATAATGTTTATTTGCCCTTAATAATACAGATAACCGTAGAAAAAAGAATTGTAGTGGTAATTACTACTAACATTAATTTACAGTGAGCTGATTGATGAAAAAAGACGTATATACCAACTGACTTTTTATCCGAAAATGAAAAAAATATAGGGAAAACTATAGAAAAAAGTTCATGAAATGAAAAGTTAAATATATATTAAGTACAAAACTACAACCTTTTTAAATTGTTGTGTCACATGATTCCATACCATGAATGTGGATATTTCTTTTCAACGTATGACAAGGGGTAATATGCTGAACATGAGATATTGTAGAGCATCAATGGAAAAGGTATGTCTATTGCTTTCTCTGGAATGAACTATAGAAGTCAAGAACCAAGAAACAAAAATACATTTTTACTGAACCATTTGAAAGACCATTAAAAAGCTTTATTATGTTTCTCTCCTTTGCATTTAACAACTAATATAAAGCTTGTGTTGTAAAACTGGATACAGTGTTTAACGATCCATAGGTCATACTACACTGGAGAGAAATTCAGTCGGAATTAAAACATATGGTGAAAGTGACAAGTCTGTGCAAATAAACACCATTTTGACAAGTAGCAATGTCTTTACAGTATAGCTGTACGAGAAAGGTACTCACTGATATGGCTTACTAGAAACGGGTATTTAAAAGGATGCATCATCCTTCACCCAGCAGAACCACGAAAGCTTATTGCGATTAGACAGGGAGGAATTTCGTTAAAAGAAGACAACAACACAGTTTTAACTATTCATAAATGCAACGTAACAGTAACTAAAAAGGTACCAACACAAAGGCACACACATATTATGATTATCTGCACACGCTTTTTTTGAAGACGTATCCTTTAAAATCTAACAAGCAAACTGTCTAGGAGATCTTAAGTAAATGAAGGCATAACAAACTTTTATGACAGTAGTTTTCGTTCATGTCATCAATAGTGTGTCTTTGCAATACAAACAATGGGGAGAGAATGTCTGCAACAATTCAACGCGAACCCTGACATTTTTATCAACTATCTCCCGAGAACGAAATTTCAAACAGGTTAGAGTTTATGGGGTGTGCAAACGACAAAAGTCGATGTTACAAAGTGCAGGAAATTTGCAGAATTTAAAAGGGGGCGGAAAATGGGTAAATCCCGAAGACGTTTTCAACATTTATTAAATACCGGTATATGCCAATTAACCCATTACCATACAGCAAATTTTTAGACTAGTCCAAATTGAAAGATGTTACAGACGACAATTTCAAGTGAATCAAATTAAGCATTTTTTTGGTATTTTTACGTAGAAAACATTGTGAGAAAAGAAGAAATTGCTTGTCACAAGCAATTTCTTCATTTTGAATGATAGTCCGTGGGCTGGCTACACCCTAGGTCCCCCCCTACCGGGATTTTATGACACCTATATCATTGTAAAGCTTAATGAATTCCCTTTCAAATGCAACTTGTTGCTTGATATATAAGTGCTGGATAAGCATATGCGGAACGATTGATTATCTCCCCTTGAATTACAAAAAATACTTGTTTATAACTCACCGTATACACATTCATGGGATCCAAAACAACCCAAATTTAAGCGCAGATGACCAAAATGCTTATAGATTTTATCAATTCACATCGTTAAATAGTAAAAGATAATTTCACACCAAAATTAGCACGAATTATGCCCCTTGAATATGTAAAACAAGAGAAAAATAGTATAGATATTGCCTTTGTTTATATTTACTTTGCATTTCGAAATCATTTCCACAGCGAAAAAATGCTAGAATTTGTATTAAAGTGTTTATTAGATGCCTTGTAATAAAAATCAAAGTGTTGACTATCGACATTCTAGGATATACTCGATATTTCAAATGATTTTCAAGATGGCCGCCGCAAAATGACCACTTGGCTAAATATCGAAATATCACTGCCCTGTAATTTGTTATCATGTTCTGTATGTAAATGAGATCATTTCTTAGAAAAATTGAGTATATTAAATCTAAAAGAAGGCTGCCTTGCTTATAATAGGCATTTTAGTCATTTTTTTTTTAATTTTCAAAATGGCCGCCAAAATCTCAAATATGCAAAAATGATGTAAAATGTTTTTCATTTCTGCAAATCTTCTGCACTTAATATTGTATTTTCACATGTTTTTCAATTTCTTATTAAAACTACATGATTCAACAAGTAAATAAATGACATAACCTTGAAAAACTATATTTCCAGAACGGACCTAATTACCGTATAAATGGTAATAAATTCCCATTCCCATAAATTAAGTACTGAAGAAAATCCAAATTGATTATTTTCTAGGAGAGATACGTATTTCCCCCTTTGACAGAAACCATGTACCCGATTCTTTAATAAAGAGTCCACATTGGAGTACGTCATTGGCATCTTTTTGCATGAAGGTTTTTTAAAAGTCTTACATGGACAAGGGACGCTTTGGATTATAGGTGTTATAGAGGGTATAAAGACATTAAGGCTTATTTTAAGCTCTTTTTTGTGGGGTTGATATGTTGAATACAAAACACCAATATCAACAATTTTGCCACGCTAAAAATGGCTTCATCACTGTTAATTTACATGACATATAATACAATACATTAATATGTATTTTATGTAATCTGCCTAAATGCTCAAATACGAGCATGGGTCAATGAATAACTGACCTAACGTTTTTATGTTTAGATCGACATCTTTTCTATTGAAATATTCCATCCAGGCATATGCGCCTTGACCAAACGATATGACCATAGCAGTTGAAAAAGGAGTTAAAATCAAATTAATCAACGTTTAAGGTGGTCAAGTGACATCAGTCCAGAAGTAAAGAAGTCCGAGAACTTTCCAAAGAACCACACCAAAACTGCATCAATAACTTTTTTCATGAGACTTAAAATTGCAACCATTCATATCCCTTCTAGGAAAGAAGTCGATAGCAGCAAGGTCATGTGGATATGAAGGGTGTGATCTAAATTGATACCCATTTTTCTCGACAGCATCCATTTTACTTTGGCAATTATGTACTAATGTAATTTCCTGTTGCAAGCAGCGGTCACATTTTGAGCGTTTGCCGCAACCTTTCTCACGCATGGTCTGCTTCAGATTGTCTAGCAACTTGGCATAGTATGCTTGGTTAATTAAACCTTTCTTGGGTAATGTGTCCAACAAAATATTTTATTGCAACCCCCAATTGTCCCAAAACAATAAATACTGAACCTTGTCTGTAATATATTGAATAATTTTCTTGGCCTTTGGGATTCAATACCAACATCCCAAAGGACACTGGACATTTTCTCGTTCATAAGAATGCAACAAGAACTGGTAATCTCTTTGTCATTTGCTTATCGTTGAGGAATTTTAGACCCAACAATCTGCAAGTTTGTGCATCCTTTTGCGATCAAGCAATATCTTGAATAAGATAATGCATGGACAATTTCTTACTTTAATTCGCTCATCAAGTATACAAGATCTGTGAATTTATGACACATACCGTCGATAGTGGTTGCAACTTTGCCTTCAGACCGAGCATCATCTTCTTCAGTTTCTCTGTCGCGTTATACCCCCCCCCCCCTCACCACCACAGCGATAGTTTACTTGAGAATAAGATGGTACAGAAGACCAGTAAACTCATCATGCATGTTTTACCTTCATTCCCTTTTCAATACAAGTGTCGAACCATAACAGGCTCTCTCTTTTTTGTGAAACAGCTTTCTAATAACTGTATATTTAGACAATTTTGTGCACATATAATGACATATATAAATCGCGGACTCCTTGGTTGATTGGAAATTACTTATATGTGATATTCATAGCTAGCCCTTGTGTTTTATGGATTTTACCTCATCCTGAGGTTAGCTTGTTGTCTTCCACAAAAGTTAGAATTCAAAAAACTAATTTGTGGTGAAGATGTTTGAAAGTATTAAGAAATGCATGAGCATATCTAAAAACTGATAACTAAACAAAGGATTTCAAATCTTCGGCCAGCGACATATTACAACACGACAAGTTGGAATATGATGTGTTCCCTCTCATCTAATCAACAGAAATTGCAAATTGCGTTTGCTATTCAAACGAAATCTTTCAAAACAACATTTTGTTACACGAATACGAGGATTCATCACAAATCAAGTGTCTTCGAAGCACTGATATCCAATAAGGTACATAATGTACAATTTATAACTGTTTATACTATCACATATTATAAGTTTGCTGAATTATAAAGGTGTAAAACGTTGTCACTTGAATGCAATTTGATAAAGAAATGAATAATTCAGTTGCTATTATAGGCAATTTTGAATCATCAATTAATGAACATGACAGTGCAAATATGAAATTGTCCAGTTTCAACTATCGCTTATTAGAATATATTTGGTAAACTATGTTCCTGTAACATAGCATTCCAATTAATAGAAGTGGTTGGGAAGATTTCTCTTCTGCACAGCATGTCTCCAATAGTATTGTTAAGTTTAAACTTGGAGCAAATCGTCGGTGTGAATTCAAAACCTCGTATGTCAATTCTGGCGATTTTCAAAGTACACACTTGTATGCCCACTTTAGACAATTCAAACGGGTTTTGGGATAATTCTACTGATCATTAAAGACACATTATATGTGAACAATATGTCCGAATTTCAAGTAAAACCCTTCAGTTTCGGAAAAATTATTAAACTATTTTCTTCCCCTCTAAAATCTTCCAAAAAACGAGATACGAGGTTTTGTATTCACACCGACGAAATGTAAAAAAGCATACATTGCAAGGCAAAAATGGTATAAATCAAAGGTGACCATACATGTACTCCAATGGGAATTCATTATTAAAAACGCTTTACAATTTTTTAATACTTCACTTTAACAAAATAAAATTTCTTGTATAAAAGAAAACTGTATTTCACATAGAAAAAAATCAAAGAAGTAGGTTAAAGTTTTCAGCGTCTAATTTGTGCTAAATGGAATTTTATTGCCATTTATACGGTAATTTTTCAGAGCATATACTGTTAAGATTCTCCCTTTTAATTGGTAAATCATGAAAATTTAGTTTTCAAACACAACAAGTACACAATTTAGGGGAAAAGATGCAAAAATGAAAGTCATTTACATAATTAGAGAATATTTGAGATTTTATTTGCCATTTAGAGAAAAGTATGCAAATAATTGTGAATGCGAATAAGCCCGTATTCGCTTGTTCTGTGTAGCTGATGAATATGGTTTATGAACTTATTATTGATCTATTAGTATTTTTATCCATTTGAAACATTAAGCATTTTTAAAAAGAAATGCCTCAGCATATTTATTCCCTAGAAAAGCCTTGTTTTAGCTAATTAAACACATATTTCTACTTTCTCATTGATATTCATGAATATGCAAATTAGCTAAATGAAAATGAGTTCAAGAAAACTGTCTCTTTGAAATGTTAAAACTAGTCTTATGTTTTATTACCAAAATAAGTATATATCTTAAATAAGTATTTTAAAATATTTTATTGCAATTAATTGATCCAAGTACTGAAACGTAGAAAATAAGCAGTTGCCATGGTAACAGGCCTGTTATTTGCTTATCCAGCACTTTTAAATCAAACAAGAACCTGAATTCATTAACATGTTTCCTGCGCTTCAAGAAAATATAGGTCTTAAAAAATCCCACATGGTGGGGAGGGTTTCTATTCACTAGTAAACTAGTAAAATCGTCTTTTTGCAAATTAAACACATATTTTCCACAATCTCATTAATATTCATGAATATGCAAATTAGCAAATGTTCTGAAAAAATATCTTGGTTGTGAGAGAAATGTGATGAAAACATTTTAAAACTAGCCTCAATGTTTTCTGACCAAAATAAGTAATTTTATTGTAATTAATTGATCCAAGCACTGGAACGAATGAAAACGGGTGGTTACCATGGTAACAAGCCAACTACTTGCTTATCCAGCATTTTTAAATCAAATAACAATGTGAATGTATTAAAATACATCATAAGCTTCAAGAAAATATAGATCTTCAAAAATCCTACCTGATAGGGAGGTTTAAATTCACTAGAAAAGTCTTGTTTTTAGCAAATTAAACACATTTTTCTACTTTCACATTAATATTCATGAATATGCAAATTAGAAAATTTTCTAAAAAATACCTATACTGTGGGAGAAATATCTTGGTAATAATTTAAAACTATTTTGAAAGATTTATGACTAAAATAAGTAATTTTATTGCAATTAATTGATCCAGGCGCTGGAATGTAGAAAAATGGATGGTTGCCATGGTAACGAGCCCGCCATTTGCTTATCCAGCACTTTTAAATTGAACAACAACCTGAATCCATTACTATACATAATAAGCTTCAAGAAAATATAGGTCTTCAAAAATCCCACTAGGGGGGGAGGGTTTCGGTTATGGGCCCATGGACTATGATGTTTTCCAGAGCCATCATCTTGAAGGGAGTCAAAAGGAGTCACTGTGTGGTAATGGGTTAAAAGACTGCAATAGAAAAGCTTAAAGAGAATTGATGAACAATTATATAGCCCAAAAATCATACAACCAAACGATTTACAAATACTTGAAATCTTTAAGTAACAATCATTCACAATTTTGTTGGCGATTTGTAAAACTATGACATATATTCCACACAACAATAATCATTTTCCATAACATATGCTCCGTAACTAATATATTTTACAAGAAAGCTTTATTAATGTGTTAATGTCTATAAAGAAGTATTGTGAATTTAATATGCGTATGCATGCATCCTTACTGATGCTCTGGGAATGGATCTTGTCTCGATTCTGATGTTTTTAATTGGATATTTCAAATTTATGAATTTACCCAGGTTTTGGGATAATTTCACAGAATTCTTTTTGTCATTTTTTCCTAAAATGTTTTGAAACTTTTCATTTGCATTAAATAAAATATCTATTACAATTGAGATATCATTAAGCGAATAATTTGGAGGTATCACAACTCTTTTCCAAATCAAGAAACAATGCATATGCTCCGTAACGAAGGGGTGGTCTTTTTTAATGTGTGTTTACGTTTTACACGCAATGCTCCACCGGACATACTTGTGTTTTTTCTCAAGTTCTTTAATACGACAATAATTAGTTACAACATTTAAAGGGACATTTCATCCCTATTTCATTTTTTTAAAGTATGTCTTGATGCCAAGATTGGTTCTTCTAATTAGTATAAATACTATTAGTTTTTTTAAGTTGTTGTCAATAAGCGAGAAACACGCATTTAAAGTTGAGACATAATCGATAAATTATATAAATCCGAACTGTTGTCCACAACAATTTGTTCAATTTTAACACAAAAATATACATTTCTCGTAAACGGCGCAATATTTTGGCTTGAAATTTTCAGAATTTTCATAAAGAAATATGCTCTTTCAGATAACATTAAAAGTAAAATTTATGACAAAAAAATCTGAAATGTCACTTTAATGTACTATTTCAAACCATTATTAAGTAACAAAAAACTTCACAAGCCCCCATATAAACAATCAAAAGAACTGTAGAATATAAAGGTTTTCTAGTTTAATGATACACGTTATTAAAGGTCAATGTCACCGAAAAGTACATTTGTATACCCCCAGTTATGCTTCACCATCAAAATGGACCCTATCAGCTTTATTTTCGATCATTGATTGTGCTCTAACGTTTTAAAAACTAACCGTCAGTACATAATCTATGCTCCGTAACATGCCTATTTTTATACTTACTTTGGTGGATCATAAAAATCGTTTGTTAAAAATGGTGTGGGTTAAACTTTCAGAAATAGCGCCTGAAGTATTCCTCTTTAGAAATAACGCAAAACCATTTGAATTGCAAATGGTCGAAAAATCATTTTTTCTCAAATCAAAATGGCTTCAATTTCTGGAGAATGGCTGTCTAGAATCTACAATTATGGATCAATCTAGACAAAACTTGGACACAATATTAGGGAGCATAAGATCTGGGATTAGTTTGATTTTCAGTCTTATCTGATCAGAAAGTCGAGAGTTATGTGCCCTTGAATTTGATAAGATTGCTGTTTTCGGCTGTTTTCGACCTTGTTTATACTCTAGAATCTACAATTAATTATCAATCAAGACAAAACTTGGATACAGTGTTTGGCACCATAATTTAGATCTCGGATGAGTTAGATTTTCACAACCTTATTGACCATAAGTTCTTTTTCAGTCTTAGAATAATAAATATTAATTGAATTGAACAAAAGTGTTGCTCATATCATTTTGGTTCAGGTGAGCGATATAGGACCATCATGGTCCTCTTGTTTTATTTAGGTCGTCAAAATATCAGGATGGTCCAATTCGACAGCTGAACTACAGACGACAATATGAATGTTGGGAAGGACTGAATTTGTTCACAATATAGCAAAGAAAACAACGAGGCAAACGGAAAAAATGCTGATCGTCAGTATTTCTTCTTTTGTTTCAATATTTCCCCAAGCCATTTCTGGAAGGGACGTCAAATCTAGGTCTTGTGTAGGAATGGGTTAATCCAACGAACCACTATATTGGACCCTTTAGATTGATTGCATAGTATTAAACCACCCGTGTTACAAGTGTGTTTTTGTGTGGGAAGGCTTTCTCGTGGCAGAATATTCACTCGATAAAACCTTTTTTTGTGCACAAAAGATGTCGATAGGCGAGAAATTTGACTTATTTAACCCCTTCCCAAATGGGTAGTAGACAAAATGGGTGTTAATGAAGTTCGGGTAGGGTATTTCAAATACTGAGGTGACTGATAGATTTGTGTAGCCTATATCAAAACACATTCACAAACAGTGACGCATTTTTGTCGCCGTACAAAATAAACACTGGAAAACTTTGCGGCAAATGAAGAAATTGTTTGTAACAAAACATGTCTACATTTCCCACAATGCATGTTTCCAGACAGTAAGTCAAAAAAGAAGAAAAAGAAAAACAACTTCCATTCACTCAAAGTTGTAGTCTGTGGACGTCTTTGAAATTAGACAAGTCCAAAATTTTGCCGTCTACTTATGGATTAACTCTTTTTTTAAACGACAAAATTTTGGAAAGTTCCAATTTGACAGCTGTTGCAGACGACAAAATGGGCATTGATACAGATAGGGCTTGTGAACAATATAGCACAGAAAATAAAGAGACAATAGAAGAAATTTTTGATAATTTGCATTTTTATCCCCCGCCGATGAAATCATCGGGGGATATTGTTTTTGCGTCGTCTGTCCGTCCATCCGTCTGTCCGTCCATCCGTTTGTCCGAAACTTTGTGGAAAGCTTCACTACAAAGACACTGGTGGTGAACTGGGCCAAAGCGAGGGTCGTTTTTTGCTACAACAAGGTATAGATATGTTGCGTTTATCTAAGCCGTACTTTCGTGATTTTTAAACAACATCGACGGAATAAATTGATCGCGAAAAAAACGGGGTTACCCGGTTCGAGTATTAAATTTAGAAATACTGCCCTTGATTGGTGAAGTTATATACATATAGAGTAATATTCGGTTCCGGGCTATTTCTCGGGAACCATTGACCCGATTTCAACGAAAATTTGAGGAAAGCCTTCCTGCGCATTACGTCGGGGTTACCAGGTTCTAGTATTGAATTCAGAGTTTCTGCCCCTGATTGTTGAAGCTATATACATATAGAGTTGTATTCGTTTCCGCGCTATTTCTCGGGAACCATCGACCCGATTTCAACGAAAATTTGTGGAAAGCCTCGCTACAAAGAGTAGATGCGCATAATGTCGTGGTAACCAGGGGCCCGTATTACTAAACATCTTACGATCAAGTTTTTGTGTAAACTGTGTAACAAGACATCTGATTGCATGAGAAATCCAACTGAGCCAACCAGGGCTGTTGTTACAAGTAATTATTGAAAAATCAAACGTACGATCGTTAGTAATACGGGCCCCAGGTTCTAGTATTAAATTCAGAGTTACTGCCCCTGATTGTTGAAGCTATATACATATAGAGTAATATTCATTTTCGAGCTATTTCTTGAAAACCATTGATTAGCCCGATTTCAATTTAAACTTTGTGGAAAGCTTCACTGCAAAGAGGAGATGTGCCTGTCGTCGGGGTTTCCTGTTTCGATGATGAAATAATGAGTTACTGCCCCTGATTGGTGAAGCTATAAACATACAGAGTAATATTCGTTTCCGCGCTATATCATGGAAACCATTGACCCGATTTCAATGTATCTTTGTTGACAGCTTATCTATTAAGAGGAGATGTGTATATCGTCAGAGTTACCCGGTTCGACCCTTAAATTCAGAGTTACTGCCCCTGATTGTCGAAGCTTTATACATATAGAGTAATATACGTTTCCGCGCTATTTCTTGGAAACCATTGACTCGATTTCAATGAAACTTTATGGAAAGATTCACTACAAATTGGCCGAACCCGGATAGCTCAGTCGGTTACGTCGGAGTCTGTCGATCCAGGGGTCTCGAGTTCGAACCCAGACTCGGCCAGTATCCATTCTGACATTTTACAAAAGTCATTTGTCTCTCACCAATGGGTGTGAATCGTCTATGTGAGAGAGTAGCTGGAGGCTCGGTTTGGATATTGTGGTTGTACTGGTGCGAGAAAAACCAGGAACCCACGGTTAGGTGTTCCAGCCGCCGCGATATGACCATAGAAGTTAAAAACGGCGTAAACCCCAATAAAATGAAATTCACTACAAATTGGAGATGCGTATATCGTCGGGGTTACCCGGTTCAACTTAAAAATTTAGAGTTACTGCCCCTGATTGGTGAAGCCATATACATACTGAGTAATATTCGTTTTCCTTGATACTTCTCGGAAACTATTGGCTGGATTTCAATGAAATTTTGTAGAAAGCTCTTCTACAAAAAGGAGATGCGTATATTGCGGGGGTTGCTCGATTCGACAATTAAAGTGACATTTCACAATTATTTTTACACAAGTTTTACTTTTATTCTATCTGAAAGAGCATCTTTTCTTATGAAAATTCTGAAATTTTCAAGTCAAAATATCGAACAGTTGACGAGAAATATAATTTTGTGCTAAAGTTAAACAAATTGTTGTGGACAACAGTTCAGATTTATATAGAATTGGTCATTTCTGCCCCAACTTTAAAGGCGTATTTTTCGCTTATAAATAACAACTTCAATAAACTGATAGTACGAGATTTCTACACATTAGAATAAACAATCTTTGCATCAAGACATACTTTTAAAAAGATGAAAGAAATGTGAAATGTCACTTTAAATGGTCGCGGTAATCTGCTTCGACAATTGAATTCAGAGTTACTGCCCCTGATTGGTGAAGCCATATACATACAGTATAAACAAAATACTTTTGGCGGGGGATAACAATTCAACGAATTTGCTTGTCTTCTTTTGCATAAATGTTTTCCCAATACCCCATCTCTTAGGGACATCAAACTAGGTCTTGTTCTGGAAAATAATTGTTAAACGTAAAAGAATGAGAGAGAAAGCATTTATTTTTTACCATCAACGCTTTCTAAAATAATAAATCCAGAATACAAGATATGGGTAAATTGCACTTCAAAACCTAAATAATTAACCTAATGATATCGGTTCTCATTAGAACGGTGGAGATTGTGCATGATAGGATGGGTAAATCTACCGACTTTCAGGCTGTCCTGTGTTCCTAAAATTCCTAAAAGATCCTAATATTTTGGAGTTTTGCTAAAATTCCCGAAAAAATGACAAAAACAAGGGGAATTCCTGAAAAAGCCCTTATATTTTCTTGCAATTCCTATTTTTTTAACCTCACCGTAATATGAAACGCTCAATAGTAAGCCATTATGATGGCTCACCTTCGGCCTGGCCGTATGTCAGACTGTCTGTACACAATGATTAAAAAATCTCCCGAAGTGGTTGCCCTAGAGCTTCAAAAGTTTATATTGTCACTTCGAAAATGCATTTTATTTTAAGCCGCAGCTATGACTTTTGGTTTAGCTCACCTGAGCATGAAGTGCTGGAGGTGAGATATTGTGGTCACTTTTTGTACGGCGTCCGTCCGTCTGTCCGTCAACATTCGGGGTGTTTACACTCTAGCATCCACAAAAGTTAAGCAATCTTAATTAAACTTGGCCAAAACAAGTAGGATCATTAGTTCTCGGACAAGTTCGATTATTTGCCTGATTGAACCAGAATGTGCGGAGTTATCTGCCCTTGAATGTCAAAAAATACTGTTTTTAGCTCACCTGAGCACGAAGTGCTCAAGGTGAGCTATTGTGATCGCTTTTTGTCCGTCGTCCGTCTGTCCGTATGTCCGTCCGTCTGTCCGTCCGTCCGTCCGTCTGTCAACAATTTGATGTTTACACTCTAGCATCTACAAATATAAGTCAATCTTGACCAAACCTGGTCAAAACATGTATGACCTTAAGTTCTCGGATGAGTTTGATTTTGGGTCAGATCAGACCTGAAAGTCCAGAGTTATCTGCCCTTGAATGTAAAAAATAGCTACTTTTGACATTGTTTACACTCTAGCATCTACAAATATTGACCAATCAATACAAAAGTTGGACAAAATGTTGGTTACCATAAGATCTCGGATGAGTGTAATTTTTGGTTTGATCGGATAAGAAAGTTCTGAGTTATCTGCCCTTGAATTTGACAAAATTGCCGTTTTTCACTGTTTTCGACTTTGTTTACACTATAGCATCTACTATTATTGACCAATCAAGACAAAACTTGGACACTATGTTATTGACCATAAGATCTTAGATGAGTTTAATTTTGGGTCAGATCAGACCTGAAAGTCCGGAGTTATCTGCCCTTGAATGTAAAAAAATAGCTACTTTTGCCATTGTTGACACTCTAGCATCTACAAAAATTGACCATTCAATACAAAAGTTGGTCAAAATGTTGGTGACCATAAGATCTGGGATGATATTAATTTTTGATTTGATAGGATTAGAAAGTTCTGAGTTATCTGCCCTTGAATTTGACAAAATTGAAGTTTTTCACTGTTTTCGACTTTGTTTACACTATAGCATGTACAATTATTGACCAATCAAAACAAAACTTGGACACAATGTTAGTGATGATAAGATCTTAGTTGAGTTTGATTTTGGGTCAGATTGGACTGGAAAATCTGTAGTTATCTGCCCTTGAATGTAAAAATTAGCTACTTTTGACATTGTTTACACTCTAGCACATCTCCAAATATTGAGCAATCAATACAAAAGTTGGACACAATGTTGGTGGCCATAAGATCTTGGATGAGTATGATTTTGGTCTGATCAGGCCAGAAAGTCCTAAGTTATCTGCCCTTGAATCTAACAAAATTGCTGTTTTTTACTGTTTTCGACATTGTTTACACCCTAGAATATACAATTATTGGCCAATCAAGACAAAATTTGGACACAGTGTTGGGGACCATAAGATCTTGGATAAGTTAATTTTTCAGTCTGATCTGGCTGGAAAGACGAGAGTTATGTGCCCGTGAATTTTACAAAATTGCCATTTTCTGCTGTTTCTGACTTTGTTTACACGCTCTAAAATCTACAATTGTTGACCAATCAAGACAGAACTTGAACACAATGTTGGAGACTATTAGAATTCTTATTAGTTTGATATTTGGCCTGATGGACCAGAAAGTTGAGAGTTATGTGCCCTTTAATTTTACAAAATTGCTGTTTCCAACTGTTTTTGACCTTGTTTACAATCTAGAATCTACAATTTTTTTTATCAATCAAGACAAAACTTGGACACAATGTTGGAGACCATAAGATCTCGGATGATCTGCTCTTCCAATTTTACCCGAACAACCACAAATAGTGACTAATCAGAACAAAACTTGACACAATGTTATCGACCATAAGTTTGTTTTCAGTTTTCAAGTCATATTAATTGAATTGAGCAAAACTGTGCCTAATATCATTTTGGTTCAGGTGAGCGATATAGGACCATCATGGTCCTCTTGTTTAACTTTGTTTACACTCTAGCATTTTCAATTATTGATCAATCAAAACAAAACTTGGACATAATGTTGGAGACCATAAGATATTGGATGAGTTTGATTTTCAGTCTGATCTGATCAGTAAGTCAAGAGTTATGTACCCTTGACTTCGACAAAATTGCCGCCGAGCCCGGATAGCTCAGTCGGTTACGTCGGAGTCTGTCGAACCCCGGCTCGGCCAGTATCCATTCTGACATTTGACAAAAGTCATTTGTCTCTCACCAATGGGTGTGAATCATCTATGTGAGAGAGCAGCTGGGGGCTCGGTTTGGATATTATGGTTGTACTGGTGCGAGAAATACCAGGAACCCACGGTTAGTTGCTCCAGCCGCCGCGATATGACCCTGGTAGTTGAAAACGGCGTAAAACCCCAATAAACTAAACTTGACAAAATTGCCGGTTTTGGCTGTTTTCGACCTTGTTTACTCTCTAGAATTTACAATCATTGACGAATAAGGCAAATCTTGGATGCAATGTTGGAGACCATTAGATCTCGGATGAGTTTGATTTTCAGTCTGATCTGACTGGAAAGACGAGAGTAATGAGCTCTTGAATTTGATAAAATTGCCATTTTCGGCTGATTTCGCCTTGTTTACACTCTTGCATCTACAATTATTGATCAATCAAGACAAAACTAGGACACAATGTTGGAAAACAAAAGATCTTGGATGACTTTAATTTTCAGTCTAATCTGATAAGAAAGTCGAGAGTTATGTGCACTTGAATTTGACAAAATTGCCGTTTTTGGCTGTTTTCGACCTTGTTTACACTCTAGAATCTGCAATTATTTTAAAATCAATCAAGACAACCTGCAAATAATGATGGGGATCATAGGATCTTGGATGTGTTGGATTTTCAGTCTGATCTGATCAGAAAGTGGAGAGTTATGTGCCCTTGAATTTGACAAAATTGCCGTTTTCGGCTGTTTTCGACCTTGTTCACACTCTAGAATCTACAATTATTGACCAATCAAGACAAATCTTTGACACAATCAGTATGATCTGATCAGAAAGTCGAGAGTTATGTGCCATTGAATTAAATGAAATTGCCGTTTTCGGCTGTTTTCGACCTTGTTTATACTCTAGAATCTATATTTTTTAATAAACAATACAAAACATGGACACAATGTCGGGCACCATAAGATCTCGGTTGCGTTCGATTTTCACAACATTATTGACCATAAGTTCGTTTTTAGTCCTAAAGTCATTATTATGAATTGAATTGAACAAAAGTGTTGCTCATATTATTTTGGTTCAGGTGAGCGATATAGGACCATCATGGTCCTCTTGTTAAAAAGGAGCAATGTGAAGAATTTTCTTGAATTGGCCTTCCACCGATATAGATCTACATTGTACTTCAAATTAATTTCGTGCTATGAAAATTAACCTTATGTTTTGGGAAATGGAGAAACAGTTTTACCTCAAACCAAAGTATATAGCACCATCTCAGGAATCTCTTTCAGAAAACGTCTAATGATTATTATGGATTTAAAATAAGCCCTAAACAATATTTGATGATATTTGTCAAACCATCAGGCCTATGGCTTCTTATTTTTGTGTTTAACTAACACCATCTTCAATTATCACCAGTGCATTGAAAATAAGCACTACTGGGTATGCTGTAGGTTAACACATTTCAAAAGATTAATAGGGAAATCTTATGATAAGCTTCTCTCCCAAAAGTGTTTGACCTAGTGCTTTGAATGTTTTTGTGTATTATAATATCAATTTAGGCCTATATCAGAAATCTTAATACTCCAATATCAATATGCATTTGAAAATAAGCCCTTTGTTGTCTGGTTCCACAAAGATACAGAGGGTGCCTTTGACTAACGACAAAAAAATCAGATCGTTTTTCTGGTCGGTTGGGATCAATGTTTGGGGAAATATGATGAGTTTTCAGTTAAGTCAGACATCTGAGGAAAGGGCTCAGTAAGGCGGGGAACATGCAAACAAACAATTTGAAATTCGATTCATAAACAATGCAGTTATTGCACAATTTCTTACTTAAAGCGTGGCTAACTTGGCCGTAGTTGTTACCATTTCCTTTTCTGGTCGGTTGAAATAAGTTTATAGAAAAGGTAAAATGCATCCATCTTATAACATCTGATAAAAGAGCTCAGCAAGGCGGGGTTTGTGCAACAACCCTTTTTAATATTGACGCAGAAATAATAAAAAAAAAGTTATTGCAAAATGTTTTACCAGAATCGAGATTATTTTTGTCCGTAGTTGGTTTCCATCCCATGATGAAAATCTTCATCGTGATTAGAATCCTCATATATGAGACGATCTAAACAGGAACATGCAACACGGGATATAGAATTTGAATAAATTAGAATCTCTTATACGAGCTCATGATAGATACGTTTTTCAGGCATTAGAACAATGTGGGAAAGCCAGAGTTTGCCATCGCATTATCTAGGACAAAATTTAAACGCTTGTACTAAGTTTTTTTCACTTTCTATCAATGCCTATTTTCGTATTTTTGACTCGTCACGCTAAAAGGGACCTTATCGCAAGTGTGAAAAATATCGACCCTAGTCAGTCTGCGCAGTCCGCGCAGCCAGACTAGGGCCGACACTTTTCACTTTTATGCAATTTTCTAAATCCGGAAATTTTTCCCTATCTTACTACCGGTATATGATCATTTTACGCATACGAGACCTGGTTGACCTGTGCTGGGTCTGACAAGTTTGTCAAAATTTGGATTTTTGGAGTTCGGATAAGATCCCTTTTAGCGTGACGGGTCACATTTATATATGCTACCAGAAGATGGCTGCTACATGTATGTAAAACAAGATACCGATTTGTGTCAGAAGGACTAAATGAAAATGAAGCGCGAAATTTTGGTAAAAGGAAACAATCTACAAGTACATATCTTCGCTTTTCTACGAAAACCTCGTATCGTATCTGCAGCTTGTTTGCAAATACGTGGTTTTCGAAGGAAAGCAGCGATATGCACCATGGCCAATTTACTTTATGTATACCATATTTCTTGTAAATATTTTAACATGGTTGTATGTTAGACAACCTAGCATGGGTCCATTTAATCCCTGTTGACCTGATTTTTGAAAAATGAGATAATTTTGTAAAACATTATCCAATAGGGAACGATTTTATCCAGTTAACCGTGACGTAATTTCGGACAAACAATATTATTTCGTAGGTGTTGTTATAAAACCTCGTGACTACGGCTTGATCCATCATTAAAGCCGTAGTTACGAGATTTTATAACAATACCGATAGTTTATCTAAACATAACGAAAACTTGGTCTATGTTTAGCACAAAATTCAGTGTTATGGGCCGTCACAATAGGCCTAAAGCAATGCTTGGGAAAGTAGCCTACCATTCCTGCATAAAGATGCCTTTTGACGCCTTTAGAAAGATAAATATACAAGTGTGCATTTTATCACGGTATGATATCTGCATGCATTGTCCATTGTAGTCCTATACTTATCCATATAGTCGGTCCGTTCTAAAGTCATTCATTCATTTTAATTCCTCCTTTTGGAGATTAATAAATAAATTCATTACAATGACAAACAGTTACAAGAAATTACAAACAGTTACAAACAAATACAAACAAAAGCAAACATTATGAAAAACAAATATACAAAATTTTACAAAAGGATACTACCGACACGCTGACTAGTACGAATACTATTCTAACTTTGTGAAAAGTCAGAGTAGGTTAAAAAAGTAAGCTTTTCAGACAGTTGTATGCATATATATGGCAGAGTGCTGTAAAAGAGAAGTACGTTTGACTGGATCTACATCATTGTTGTAACCGCCGCTAAGGACAGTTACAACAAAGTCCATTTTAGATTTATTGTACAAATCATCAGCTAAATTACGATCGATGTAGAATCTAATTTTGTTTATGAAACGATCCTTTTGCTCTTTTAAGACGGAACATTCGTACAGTACGTGAGATATTTCGTCTAATATATCATCATTACAACATTGATATCAAGTAGCGAAGATGCAAAAGGGCAAAGCGAGACACTTTCTTTTAGCATCAATTTTCACAAAAAAGGTTTCAAATATGCGAACCCCCAAAACGCCCTCTCTTCTTCATAAACTGTACTAACAGGAAGCCCGCGACCAACATGAAGAAGCGAATTTGTATCTGGAAACATATCTTCGTAGATGTTTTACAAGCTCAACAAACCATCCAGTTGGTAAAAAATCGATCTGCTATTGTAATGCCTTTGACATTGCAAAAGTGTATTTGTATGAATATATTTAAAAGGGGGTTTGAAATTTGCGCATTTAAATTGGTTGGCAAACTCATTGAAACTCACAAATTTGAACTTGCTTTAGTTTTTATAAGTCGAAGTTTAGTTTCATCAAATTTTTCAGATTGGGTTGGGGGGGGGGGGGGGGGGGGTCCGGACCCTCTGACCCTTCTTGATCCGCCCATGTGAATAATAATTTATATTATTGCGTTGTTTCTATTCTTAATTCTTGTTTTTTTAGACGATAAATGATACTTTATTGACGTAAACTTTTTACAGTTTCTTGCTAAACAACATTAATACAAGCATACAAAAGCAACATGTGATCAAATAGTTATCTACAGGCCCGAAGGCACAGGAGGGCTAGGGGGGCTAAGCCCCCCAAAGTTGGCCAAAAATGCCGAATTTTCTTAATTTTACACTGAAAATTTCGCGAAAATCCAAATTAGCCCCCCCTCCCCAATATTCAGGAAAAGAGCTTTAGCCCCCCCCCCCCCCCATATGAAATCGCTTCCTACGGGCCTGATCTATAGACAATTGTTATATTTAAATATATAAATCATAGTATATGGAAGAGAAGCAGATGCAAATTCAGTAAACATGAAGCTGTATATGATTTTATCATACAGTTTGAATATGATTTTAAAACTTATTCCTCTTTAGCCTCTTTAAAGGGACATTTCATTCCAAGTTCATTTTTTTAAAGTATGTCTTGATGCCAAGATTGGTTATTCTAATGAGTATAAATACTATTAGTTTGTTGAAGTTGTTGCCAATAAGCGAGAAACACGCATTTCAAGTTGAGACATAATCGATAAATTGCATATAAATCCGAACTGTTGTCCACAACAATTTGTTCAATTTTAACACAAAAATATAAATTTCTCGTAAACGGCGCAATATTTTGGCTTACAATTTTCAGAATTTTCATAAGGAAATATGCTCTTTCAGATAAAAATAAAAGTATAATTTATGACAAAAAATTCTGAAATATCACTTTAAAGCCTCTTTAATAAATTTTGACAAATTAATTAGTCTGTTAGAGTTATTGAACATCAAAACAAGCTTATGCATATTTGGACGAATATAATATTTTCTTTTAAAGGGGGGGGGGGGGGGTAGCTAGGCTGTCGAAAATGCAAATGGCACAATATTTACAAACCAGAAATAACGTATGAAATTACCAACCTAGAGGGGTAGATCACTTATAAATGTCCATTGTTAGCACTCGTCAAGCTTTATTAAGTATTAAAATCCAAGTCAATGAATAACGTGCTGGTCCGTTTTATGTTGTCCTTGTTTTTGTTTTGTAACGGTAATATCTGACCAACCTTCAAAACCCAATTACGTCAGAGGTATGTCATCTGTGCTCAGCGAGATTCAACACATCGTACAACCGGCTGCGTCGAAAGTTTGCGAGGACAGATTCGGCATCTGATGCTATGTGCATGGTATGTCAAATGAATTTACTTTTATAAATAAACGAAAGGATCTTTGGTATTCTATATATAAGTTAATAAATACGCGTATAAATGTTCAGTGCTTGTACAAAATAAACCTTTCCACATATCCTTCGCAAATAAGGTCACAGTCATCGACACAGCCGGTTGTACGGTGTGTTAATACCGCGGAGGTGTGTCTCGTTGACCTTGACCTTGTCTCGTTTTGAAGTAAAAATAGAATGTGTATACACGCTTGTAAAGGATTGATCTATAGCAAAGGAAAGATGGTTATTCGCCGTGATTGATGTTTTATGCATTGCCAAGGGCGGATCTAGGGGTGGGGTCAGGGGTCATGGCCCCCCTGGAATTGGCCGAAAATTGATTTTTTACTATATCACTTCTTATTAAATGTCATCATTTGGGCTTTAACCTCCCCCCCTGGAAAAAAGTCCTGGATCCGCCCTTGATTGCAAATTGTTTTTCCATGCACAAATATGAGTTCCCGAACAGTTCGGAAGCATAAGAAGCTAGCATGGCCCCTTTAAGATAATTTCTCCGTAATTGATTATTCTGAATTCTATTATTTCCATGTCTTCCTGGTTCAATTCTGAGACAGTGGGATGAAGCTAGACGAAGTTAAGCAATATATAAGTGAACCATAATTTTCAATTCCATTGTAGCATTTAATATATTTTTACGTTACTTATACTGTGTTGTTGTTAAGCTAACCATATAAGCTTTCAATGATGAAAATCGTCACTCAGTCTGATTTTGAAGACTCTATAAAAACTTTTACGGATAACACAATATGGATCTTCCCAAACATATCCTAATCCATATCTGTACAACAAACCTTTGACATTTGAACACCAATTAATACAGCCATTCCGAGCGCTATCGACTACCGATCAATATATCGTATTAGTTAGTATATTATTGGAAAAAAATTACATTTCCCTAACATTTGATAATTCTGCAATATTTGTTTATATACAGAGTATATCTAGATGTACCCGTTTCATGATACACAGCATAATTGCAACACCTAAAAGCTTTTTCAAATATTTCTTGAATGTAATCTTTCTATTTTGTTTGATTTATTAAACCCAGATATTTCACATGAAACACATAGAATAGATCCAACAAATGCATCAAATAATTGTAAAAAAGTTGATGTTTATTTCTAAAGCTTTAACGAATTCAAACAAGAGCCGTCATAGACGGATTATGCTCCCCGAATAAGTGTTTGTCACAAAAAAACCTATCATACATTAAGCCCCCTTTTCCCATGACGGTTTTTTTGTACACACATTATTAATTAGCACTCTCCCTAAGGATCATGCAGAAGGTTAATAGTGACTACTCTCAGAAATCATTCATTTTACCTTCATTTAATCAGATATGTTGAAAAACTTGCAAAACCAAGAGAGTTCCCTTTTTCTGACAGCCGTTGCCATGGAAACCAAGAAATAAAATTTTCTGGAGATTGGATGAAAACCCCTGAATGAAAATTGGGAAATTAACATTTTTGAGGTTGGTGTTTGAGATATGATAATTGTTTAGATTGTCTGTTCTATTATTATTATATCAAGTATGACACTAGGTGCATTTGTTTTTGTATTGAAAAATCAAAAATATATTTTACATCATGTTGCATAGCAACCGAAGTTCCATCACTGAAATCAAATTTTCAATTTTCAAATTTTTGACATTTTCAAACTAAATTATCTTCTAACAGCATCCTTGTATATGAAGAATACCAATTGTTTCTAAGTAACAAACTCTTGTTTTCAAAAAATCAAGAATAAAATTTTTGAAAATGTTTCTATTTTTTGTAACCATAGCAACCAAAACATGGAACCGTCACAAAATTTACAAAAAATGACATTTTCAGACCTAAAAATCTTTGAAGAACAAAGGTGAATATGAAAAATATATACAATATATTAATGGCCAGAACTTGCTTTTAAGAAGCAAAGAACAATGACATTTTCAATCACAAATATCTCATAAAAGTAAACATGAATATGAACAATACCTATAGTGCATAAATGATCAATCCTTGTTTTTTTAAAAGACAAGAATAAATTAACTCAAAATGTTTCTATTTTTGTAACCATGGTAACCAAATGATAGCACTATCACCGATTTGACAAAAAATGACATTTTCAAATTGAAATATCTCCTTACAGTAAAGTTGATTATGAACAATGAATATACTGTCTAATTGGTCATCACATGCATTTTAACAAAAAAGAATAAAATAATTCAAAACGCTCCTATTGTTCGTCACCATGGCAACCGAGGGATGGTAATGTCACCAATTTAACAAAAAATGATATTTTCAAACCAAATTTTCTTCTTCCAATAAAGGTAAATATCAACAATGCATATGGTACCTTAATGGCAAGTAGTTGTTTTTGAAAAGCCATTAATAAGATAACTCAAAATATATCTAATTCTTGTAACCATGGCAACCAAATGATGGTACAATCACCAATTTTTACAAAAAAATGACATTTTCATACCGACATATCTCCTGACAACAATGGTGAACATGAACAATGCATATAGTGCACTAATGGCAATCACTTGTTTTTAAAAAAGCTAATATCAAAATTAATTAAAACGTCTCTGTTTTTCGTAACCATGGCAACAAAACCATGGAACTGTCAGCAATCTAGCAAAAATTATATTTTCAAACCATCTTATCTCATGGCTTCAGAGACGAATATAAACAAAGTATATGTTGCTATATTGACTTATTTATGCTTTTTAAATACCAAGGAAAATGACAAAATGTTTATAATTCTTGTTACCATGGTAATCATGCTATTAAACTGTCAACGATTTTACATGGAAACAACCAAAAACGACTTTTTCCAATATAATTATCTCCAAATCAAAACATGTATAAAACATAATTACATCGCCTTAATTGCAATCAATTGTTTTATAAATACAGAGAATTAAGAAAAACTCAAAATGTTTCTTTTTGTTGTAACCATGGCAACAAAAATCAGGAACTATACTGAATTATCTCCTTATAATAAAGGCGCCTATTTGCGATGCATATGTTGCATAAGGCTTTATAATACTCTTTTTATACCCCACCTACGAAGTAGAGGGGGGTATATTGGTTTCACCATGTCTGTCTTTCTGTCCGTCTATTTACGTGTTCTAAGTCAACAACTAGTGGACCTAGGATCATGAAACTTTAGACAGTTGTTGCCCATGACCCAAGAAGGTGCCCTGTGCTTTTTTGGCTACCAAGGACAAAGGGCAAAGTCACATTCAGACTTTGTTTTAAATCCGTTTTCCGTGCTCTAAGGCAAGAATCAGTTGGCCTAGGATCATGAAACTTCACACAGTTGTTGCCCATGACCCAAGAAGTAGAGGAGGTATACTGATTTTGCCATGTATGTCTGTCTGTCCGTCCGTCTGTCCATCCGTAGACTTTTTCGTTTCCGTTCTCTAGCTTGCGAACCGTTTGACCTAGGATCATGAAACTTTACACAGCTGTTGCCCTTAACCCAAAGGATGTGCCCTATTGCTTCAGGTCACGAAGGTCAAAGGTCAATGTCACAATTGGACTTTATTTAAAATCTGTTTCCTAGCTCCAACTAAAGAATCTCTTGATCTATAACACTTTGTCAGTGACAAGGCGCTAGTGAGGAGTATTTGTCTGCTTTGTGTTAGTTCTAGTCTTATTTAAAGTTAAATTAATGTTAGTCAGAATATATTAGATTTTAATTACCATGGCAAACAAACAATTAGCAATTTGTTTAACAAAACTGTGACGAGATGTTTGTGTATGCAGGACCAAAGATCTAATTGCTTAAATTATGTCAATTTTCCATTTTTACCAATTATGTCACTTTGGTTACCATGGATACCATGAATCTGAAACATTTTTGACTTTTTACTATTTTATGCAGAGCATGGTGAATCAGTTAATAAAGCCTGTGCTGAAACTTTTATCCTAGCTTTGTTGTTAGGGAAAGATTATCAGAAAATTTATATAGTAGCGAGACCGCAAAATATAGTTCTTATACATTGCCATGGTTACCAGATGAATAAAATAACTTAAGTATGAAAGTTTTTTCCCATTTAGATCGTATATAATAATTTTATGCATCTTAACTTGATCTAAATCAATCCACACAACAGTTTCCCTTTAATTGCGCTTACAGATGAGGAAAAACTGATTTCATGCTTTGTGGTGATATTCATGTTGCCATGGAAACCATATTTAAAAACAAAATCGAACATGCTAGTGTTCACATTTTCTGGTTTGTACTGACTTTTCAAATATCATATTGATTTATGCTTATCTAAATATGTTTGTTTGCAGCTTTAATTATGTCAGTTTTCCAATTTTTCACTAATTCTGCATTAATTTGGTGACCATGGATACCTGGAATCTTAATCATGCTGTTACCAGATAATTTTAACAGAAATTTGCTAAGTTCATGTACTATCAAAAATGCAAAATACAGCCTGTGCTTGTTGCCATGGTTACAATATGAACGAATAACTGTAGTATATTTTTCCATTTTGTAGGCATAATATAATAGAGTCCCTTAAAAGATCTCACTTCACTCTACATATTCCCTTCAACTATGCTTTAAAAATAAGCAAAAATTTGATTTTATGCTTTTTGGTAGATTTTGTGTTGCCATGGAAACCAAATTGATAAAACAAGTCAGATTCATAGTGTACACATGTATATGTTTGTATCAATGCTTAAAATAGCATATTTATTCATTCCAGTTTTTACGTGTTTGTTTGCAATCTTATGACTTAAATTTTGTCAATTTTCCATTTTTACTAATTCTATGTCATTTTGGTTGCCATGGATACCATGAATCGCCAACATTTTCTACTTTTTTATTTTATTATTCAGACAATGAATCATCGGTGTATACTCCCAATGGAGAAACTTTGTATCCTAGCCAAACTGTAAGGAAAAAAATGAACAAAGATTTGCTCAATTCATTTAGTAGCAAAAATGCAATCCATAGCCTGTGTTTGTTGCCATAGTTACCAAATATATCAAATAACTTGAAAATATTTTTATTTTTCATTTCGTAGGCATAACATGAAATGGTGTTTCTATGCTTAAATTATATCATTTCACTCAACATATTTCCTTCGTATATGCTTTTAAAGTAAGCAAAAATGTGATTTTACGCTTATTTGTTGTTTTCGTGTTGCCATGGAAACCAAATCGAGAAAGAAAAATAAAAATTCTAATTTGCACATTTGCAGATTTGAAACAATGCTTTAAATAACATGTTAATTAATGCTAGTTTTTATGTGTTTGCTTGCAATTTTATAGCTTAAAACATGTCAAATTTCCATTTTTACTAATTCTATGTCACTTTGGTTGCCATGGATACCATGAATTGGCAACATTTTTGACTTTTTTATTTTATCATTTAAGCAATTAACCATCTATGCATACTCCCAATGGAGAAACTTTGTATCCTAGCCAAGCTGTAATGAAAAAAATTGAACAAAAATTTGCTCAAATTCATTTAGTAGCAAAAATGCAATCCATAGCCTGTGTTTGTTGCCATAGTTACCAAATAAATCAAATAACTTGAGAATATTTTTATTTTTCATTTTGTAGGCATAACATAAAAGGGTGTTTCTATGCTTAAATTATATCAATTCACTCAACATATTTCCTTCATATATGATTTTAAAATAAGCAAAAAATGTGATTTTACGCTTATTAGTTGTTTTCGTGTTGCCATGGAAACCAAATCGAGAAAGAAAAATCAAAATTCTGCTGTGCACATTTGCAGGTTTGAACCAATGCTTTAAATACCATATTAAATTATTGCTAGTTTTCATCTGTTTGTTTGCAATTTTATGGCTGAATCATGTCAATTTTCCATTTTTACTAATTCTATGTCACTTTGGTTACCATGGTTACCATGAATCTGAAACATTTTCCAATTTTTTATCTTTTCAATTACGCCATGAGACATCAGTGTATATTCCCAATGTTGTAACTTTGTATCCTAGCCATGCTGTTAGGAGATAATTTGAACAAAAAAAAATGCTAATTTTATATGGTAGCGAAAATGCAAAATATAGTCTGTGGTTGTTGCCATGGCAACATATTATGTGAAATTATTTTCGCTTTTCCATTCGTGAAATTTGTAGTTAACATAAGCATAAATGTTCTGAATCAGAAAAACTCATTGTGTATCAAAGGGTAAATATATTCTAATATCTTTAAAATGTACATTTTTCCTTGTTTCAAAAACAGGAAATCTTGCCTTTGGGGAGAAAATCTTTCTCTGACCGTTGCCATGGTAACGACACAGCTACAGCGCTTTCCTTTCGGCTTTTGAACTTTTATGACAATAGGAATCAATTGGGCAAGCAATTTTTTCAATCCTGAAAAAGTCACTATTAACCTTTTCTATAGAACCTGCATGATTCTTAGGGAGAGTGCTAATTAATAGAATATAGTCTAGAACATCTCATTCATCACATAAGTACAAAATTTCATTAAATTCTGCCCATTAGATGAAGAGAAATAAGAGAAAAACTAATATTTACATTCAGGCCCCTTTTTCCATGACGCAGCCTCAAATCAAGAAACGGAGAAATGGGTTCCTAGGGATTGACCCCAGGAGTTCACCTGTGAAGTTTCATTGAATTTGGTCCAAGGGATGCTGAGATCCGGCTGTGGACGGACGGACGGAAGGACGGACGGACGGACGGACGGAAGGACAGCGTGGCGACTATATGCTCCCCCGAATTTTTTCGGGGAGCATAAAAATCCCTAGACCTGACAAGAAACATTAGAGGATCTTTTGGGGTGCTAGGTGATTTTAACTTCCCAAAACTCTCATTAAGCAATGATCATATACCAGTCTTAAAGTCAGGATGCAGTTTTACCAACTTATACGAAGAATTTAATGACTTGCTTTAACCTCACTCAGATGGTAACAGAAAACACCACAGGAGAAAATACAATGGACCTTTTCCTAACATCAAACAACACTTTAATTAAAAATGTAAAATGTCTTCCAGGTATATCAGACCATAGTATTGTCTCTATTCTTGCAGATACAAAGCCACAGATGACCAAACAACTACCTAGACAGGTTAATCTGTACAAAAAAGCTGACTGGGTAGCTTTAAAATCTACATAGACCAAGTTAAGAATGAAATACTGAAAGATCACCACTCTAAATCTGTTGAAGAAATTTGGTTAAAATTTCCAGATGCAATCTCCACAGGTATTGAGAAATATGTTCCAACAAAACGACTTGGTCGCATGAGATCACTTCCATGCATTACTCAGCCCATAAAACGCCTTATCAGTAAAGGAGATTTCTTTATTCCAAGTTGAAGAAACAAGGAAACAACAAGATGAAGACTGCTTTCCAGGATCTAAAAAGAAACATCAAAAATCAGATACGTAAAGGTCATGAACAATAATTATATTCAATACATTTTAGGTCTAGATGGAACCACTGAAGACAAAGAGAAAGCCACAAGATTTAATAATAAGAAAATTTTCAGCCTGATAAAGAATGCCAAGCAAGACACAACAGGAGTACCCCCCCTTCTCGATAAAATTTCAGGTTCCATCAAATCGGACAACACAGAAACGGTGGATATTCTAAATCGACAGTTCCAGTCAGTCTTCACTCCAATGATACCTGTTTCCCTGGCTCAGTCCTGCCTTTCATCTATAAGACAAAATGTGTTTTCTTCCTCTTTCAGCAAATACCCAGTTATGCCGAACATTACCATCTGCGTTAGTGGAGTACAAAAACTTATTTCCAACTTGAAACCAGATAAAGCAGCAAGTCCAGACAACATCAAGCCTGTTGTACTAAAAACCTTATGTTATCAAATTTCCCCTATCTTACAAATTCTTTTTCAGAAATCCCTACACACAGGCACTCTCCCCAGGTTTGGACAAAGGCGAACGTGACTCCACTCTTCAAGAAAGCAAACAAAGAAGATCCTGCAAATTACAGACCAATATCTTTAACATGTATATTGTGTAAAGCTCTAGAACATATTGTAGCCTCCAATCTAACTAAACATTTTGACAACAATAATATCCGCTATGACTTGCAGCATAGTTTTAGAGAAAGGCGTTCATGCGAAACCCAGCTAATTCAACTGACCGACCATCTTACCAGAAACCTTACTGAAGGAAAACAAACTGATATAATTTTGTTAGACTTCAGCAAGGCTTTTGACAAAGTTAGCCACTTAAAACTTTTGTATAAATTGCAGGAACAAGGTGTAAACAATGCTACCCTTTTGTGGATTAAATCTTTTCTTATAGGCAGAACACAAAAATAGTCACAGAAGGTGGATGCTCACCAGAAGTACCAGTCACGTCTGGAGTACCTCAGGGATCCGTACCGGTCCTCTTTCGTTTCTTTTGTACATAAATGACCTTCCTAATACCATCACATCCCAAGTTCATTTGTTTTCAGATGACACTGCCGTTTACTTAGCTATAAACAACAAGCAAGTCTGTTTTACCCTACAAGACGACCTAGACAAGTTAATGCAGTGGGAGAAAAAATGGGAAATAGAGTTTTACTCCAGCACATGCATTGTCCTAAACATTACTAAACAAGAGCTTCGCAAAGCGGCGCATATACGCCCGAGAGGGGCTTGTCAGTAAAATTGGCCATTTTTTCGATTCAAGGGCAGTTAATTCAAACATGAAAAGTTATCAAAATTTTGTTTGCACAACAAGACACCATAGAGATTCATTGTGGCTAGTTTGATTAAATTCTGGTTGAAACTATAGGAGTTGCACACAGGAGAAAATGGATATTTTTGAGAAAATGGGCATTTTTTCTTAAATTCAAGGGCAGATAATTCAAGAACGAAAACAGTTATCTAAATTCCGTAAGCGGTGTGCACAACTAGACACCATGGAGATTTATTGTGGCAAGTTTGATCAAATTCTGATCAAACTGTAGGAGGAGTTGCGCACACAAGAAAATGGGCATTTTTTTAATTCAAGGGCAGATAATTCAAGAACGAAAAGAGTTAATTAAATTCCGTAAGCGGGATGCACAACTAGACACCATGGAGATTCATTGTGGCAAGTTTGACTGAATTCCGATCAAAACTGTAGGAGGAGTTGCGCACACAAGAAATTGCTAACGGACGGACGGACAGACGGACAGACAGACGAGCGGGGCCATAACATAATACGACCCTTCGGGCGTATAAAAAGAAAAAGATTTCCTTTGATTACAGGCTACATGGACAAATACTAGAAACTGTGGACAATGTCAAATACCTAGGAGTGACAAAATCTGTCCACCCTGAGATCTTTCCTGGAACAAACACATTGGCAATATAACTTCAAATGCTAGTAAAACTTTAGGTTTTCTCTGCAGTTTTTAAATATCCAGACCAAAAATAAGAAGATCAGAGAAACAGCTTACAAAACTTTAGTTAGACCGCAGGTAGAATATGCATCGACAGTTTGGAGTCCCTACACAAAAACCTATATCAACAAAGTGGAAAAAAGTACAACGAAGAGCAGCAACATGGGTTCAAAATAAATTTTCTTATTACGACAGTGTTACCTGCATGCAGAAGGAGCTTGGCTGGCAAACTTTACAATACAGGCGAGACATTTCCAGAATCGCCATGTTTTATAAAATCTATAATCATTTTGTTGCAGTGCCTTTACCAGCTTATCTCGAAAGACCAGTGAGGACCACCCGACATATGCACAAAGCATCTTTCAGGCAGATCCACACAAATGCGGCCTACTGTAAATATTCTTATTTTCCCCTACACAGTGATACTTTTAAAATTTGCCACACTAACCAATAACTAACAGTTTTTAGCTCCACTGACCGACAGGCCAGCGGGCTATTGTCATGGCGGTGTGTCCGTCGTGCGTGCGTCCGTGCGTGCGTCCGTCCGTCCGTAAACTTTTTCTATAAAAATCTTCTTCTCAGAAACTACCAGATGGATTTCAATCAAACTTTACAAGAATGATCCTTGGGTGACCTTCTCTCAGATTCCTTCAAAGAATTTGGATTGAATTAGAATTACCTGAGTTATCTGCCCTTGAAGGTAAAAAATAGCTAGTTTTGACATTAATTTTACTCTAAAATCCACAAATATCAACTAATCAAGACAAAACTAGAACAAATGTTGGTGACTATAAGATCTTACCTTAGTATTATTTTCAGCTTGATCTGAATTTTTCATAAGGAGTTAAGTGCCCTTGAAATTTACAAAATTGCCATTTTTGGCTCTATTTTGACTTTGTTTTCATGCAAGCAACTACAAATATTGATCAATCAAGACAATACTTGTACAGAATGTTGGTGACCATAAGATCTTGCTTTGGTATAATTTTCAGCTTGATCTGAACTTAGCGTCATGAGTTATGTGCCCTTGATATTGACAAAATCACATTTTCGGCTCTATTTTGGCATTGCTTTCACTCTAGCTACTACAAATATTGACTAATCAAGACAAAACCGAGACAGAATGTTGGTGACCATAAGATCTTGCCTTGGTACAATTTTCAGCTTGATCTGAATTTTACATCATGAGTTATGTGCCCTTGAAATTGACAAAATTGCCATTTTCGACTCTATTTTGAATTAGTTTTCACTCTAGCAACTACAAATATTGACCAATCAAGACAAAACTTGTACAGAATGTTGGTGACTATAAGATCTTGCCTTGGTATAATTTTCAGCTTGATTTGAATTTTACATCATGAGTTATGTACCCTTGAAATTGACGAAATTGCCATTTTCGACTCTATTTTCACTTTGTTTTCACTCTAGCAATTACAAATATTGACCAATCAAGACAAAACTTGTACAGAATGACAGAATGTTGGTGACTATAAGATCTTGCCTTGGTATAATTTTCAGCTTGATCTGAATTTTGTACGAGTTATGTGCCCTTGTTATTGACAAAATTGCCATTTTCAGCTTTGTTTTCACTTTTACAACATTAGTATTAACTAATCAATACAGAACTTTCACAGAAATCTTACTGACGATATGATCTTACTTGCTTGTAATTTTCAGCTTGGTCATACATTTGCTTGTTTGCGCAGCCTGAACCTTTGACAAACAATCAGGCCTGTGGAGCGCTTCCAGGCCGCCAGGACTGTCTAGTTATTCAAGCACAGACGCGAACCTGCCAGTAATACCCGAAAGGGGAGTTACGCAGTATATATAGATAGATAGATTTAGATGGATCCTTGCGCAGACTGATCTTCACATCAGCTCAAATATTTTTAAAACTTTTAGCAATCAGTCGGCTTGACGTCATAGCCTCACTTTCATTTTTTCATCGAAGGTACTTCCTCGGTCTTTATCGTTACGGGATACCAACTGTTAGGCAGAATATTTAAAAAAAAATCCATTGTTAAAATTCAAAAACAAAACTCTTTCTTTAAAGAAAGTGATTTAAACTTTCTAACAACCAACGCATTTGTAATAATCAGGCGTAGAAGTCGAGATATTAATGCTGAAAGTTGGTAATGCTTTAACGAAAAAGACCGAAGCTTTCACCTCCTCCAAATGAGTCCAGGTAAAATGACCTCGTTTTTGATTGGCTGAAGGGATTGTGCCGACCGAATCAATAAACAGCCAGGGTTTAATTTCGGCCTGAATTAAACTGTTACCTCCATCGCCTCTCTGACATTCGAATATTCTCGGATATCAAGATCTCCCGAGATCATGTTGCAAACACTTTCCAAACGGCAAATAGTTGCAAACAGTCTAGAGGGTCGCGATTGTCGATATGGGCAGTAATCCAGTCTATTGCGAGACATGCTCTCCAGTCTAAAATATCATCATCCAAGATATTGCGATTTACCACGGAGATTCAGTTCTCGATTATTGGTAAGAAGGGCTATTGTTTATGATTAAATTGTGTTTTATTCATGAATTGTCAATTGTTTGTATATATAGAATCTAAAACTTTACTCTCATATTTGTGATTTAGACCAGATCGTTTTGTGATTGTGTTATTTCATTTACGTGAAATTGTGTGAAAAGGGTGAAAGTGGAAATCTAGACTAGACGTCTACTGTATTCCAGAAGTAACAGAATAATGAAGACTGTTTACTTTTCAAAACAGCAAATGACCAAAGAAGATCTTGCGTTGACCTTGAATATGAAGTCATTGCAGGGCTTTTTTTTCCAGAAATTGTGATGAGGCCCTAGCCTGTCGTTTTGTGAAATTTCGCGTGAAAGGATGGGTTGCAATAAGGGGTCAAAAAATAGATTTTCTTTAAATTTTGTGGATTGATAGGGTTACATAATATCTTTAATTTGTATGTGTAAAAAATCTGGTTTCGGCTTATTTTCCGAGATATTGGTAAATAAAGTGGGTGGGGTAAGATGGACTGAAACACAGTAGGGGTCATTCTAAGTCGCTTATCTTTCTTATTTTTAGCCCCAGATACGTGAAAATTTGTATGCGTGTCTTGTGATATATGCGTTAAACAATTATGGGCTTATATTTGATATTCCGTGTATATCTTTTCCGTAATACCCATTCTTCTTTCTTTCGAAGAATTTCGCTATTTTTTAACGACCAACTTTACCAAACTATCTCCACACGTTTTATTTGAGACCTGATTTCTATGAAACTTTACAGATGTATTATCCAGATATTAATGTAACTTTGTGTGAAAAATGAAAGAAAAGCGTTGATCCGTTGTTGAGATATTTGACCTTGACCTTCAAAATGACATCAAATTCGGGAAAGTCCGTTGAAACTACGCATTGTTGGGAAAATGGTTAGGGTTGAATGGCATGTGACAGCCCTCTCATAAAAGAATGCATTTCACATATGATTGGGTTTTTTTATTGTATGATTTTACCGTTAAAATTGATATACTCAATATAATAAACTTGGTCACCTCTCAGAGTTACCCGGTTATCTCATCTAATGAAATCATTGTTAGACAGATATTTGTTTAAGGCCTGTCTATACATTTAACATTATTTTCTTTTTGTTGGTATTATATAACGTTATATAAATATTTAGCTTAAGTTAACTAATTGTAAGCAAATTTGGTCATTTAGTAAAATCATTCACAATGCGTATTCATTATAACCATATAAGAAATACAATCTGAAAATGATCAGTTTTCTCGTAGCAAATTGACAATTCTTGTCCATCATGAGATGAGTGAATATAAACTCTTAGACAATTCAAGTTGCATATAAAGCTTCGGTAGTTCTAGCAATCTTAACATAACGCTAATATTTAATTTCACTCACCTGTGGTAGTAATATTAATCACAGCAGTTTCCGCGGAGACATGTTTCATGTGCAATATTTAGTTTGATAAGAAAACTGAGAAGTAAAAAGAATTTCTTTTCTTTCCCATTCTTCCGAATGGGTTGTACGACACAAAAAATTAAATATTGCTACGAAACTATTGGGAACAATAAAAAGAAACCATGCTTCCAATCCTTATGAATAAAATTGGCGCTTTTAATATCACATCTTGGCATTTTCCGAGTTTTGAAGTCATTTTGAAGGTCAAGGTCAAATATCTCAATAACGGACCTACACTTTTCTTTCAAATTTCACACAAAGTTACATTAATATCTGGATAATACATCTGTAAAGTTTCATAGAAATCAGGTTTCAAATAAAACATGTGGAGATAGTTTGGTAAAGTTGGTCTTTAAAAAATAGCGAAATTCTTCGAAAGAAAGAAGAATGGGTATTACGGAAAAGATATACATGGAATATCAAATATAAGACCATAAATGTTTAACGCATATATCACAAGACACGCATACAAATTTTCACGCATCTTGGGTTAAAAATAAGAAAGATAAGCGACTTAGAATGACCCCTACTGTGTTTCAGTCCATCTTACTCCACCCACTGTATTTACCCATATCTCGGAAAATAAGCCGAAACCAGATTTTTTACACATACAAATTAAAGATATTATGTCACCCTATCAATTCACGAAATTTAAAGAAAATCTATTTTTTGACCCCTTATTACAACCCATCCTTTGGCAAAATTGTGAAAAATATACTTAATATGAATATAGGCAAAGCCTAAACACAGGCGAAGCAAGCATAAATCTATCTTGATGACATAATTATGCTACTTTCTTACACTGTCAAATGGCAACTTCTGAACAGTCGCTTATCTGTCTTCAAGTAAAAGAGAGAAAAGGGTTAAATAATGAGAGGCTATGATTGCGAATGTTTTGGTTAAAAGAAGAATGATAAGAGCAATGTCACAGTGCTTTCATGTCTTTATGATCGAGTGGTCAAAATTCTAAAAACTAGGGAAATGTTTTGAGAGAAACTGTTTTGCTGATATATTCTAATTAGAATGTCTTCTTTCCCCTCCATTTTCATCAATTATCATGAGTTCTGAGTCACCTTGAAAAGTGTGTTGTAGTTTTTAACGCCAATTGGGAAAGGGTTAAAACGGCGTAGGCCTATCCGTGTCGATTAAATAACGGGACGCGTAGACAGAAATGTACCATTTCGTCGTATTAAAACCCCGCGCGAGTGCGCGTGATAGGGATGACTATTGCAGACCAAAATGACTATTGCAATAGTATTGCTATTGACCAAATTGCTATCGCGATAGTATTGCTATTGTAGGTTGCTATTGCAATACTATTGCGATACTATTGTTATACGTTTTTAGTGCTATAAATGGATATTTTTTCATCAAAAATCACATTTCCTGAATATTTTACATATTTGAATTAAAGTGCAGAATCATTAAATAAGTAATCTGAAGGAAGAAAGCGACATTTCATGATTTGAGTAGCCTGCCATTGATGTCTGATATTCAAGAGACAGTTTTTTGCTAAAATTAGACAATGTCATGTGACAAATTGCTATTTTTAGAACTATCAAAACTATTGTGATAGTGGAAACAACTATTGCGATACTATTGATATTGCCAGTTGCCTATCACGATAGCACTATTGCAGAGGTCACTATTGCGATATATCGATAGTCCGATGTATCGTTACATCCCTAGCGCGTGACGTTATGCGCAAATATATTGATGACGTCATTTGTGTCATAAAACGCCGTGGATACGAAACTTGTATATTTCTTTGCCATATCTTATTTAGATGTTGTACAAACGCGTTTCACCGTTATTGAAACGGAATTTTACGAGAAATTTTGGTGGGTGGTGTTTTTATTAACTTTTGTCATATATTTTCCCATAAGACAACGTAAAGTTGACTGGTCATCAAACAGTGGATTTAGGTACGAGGAAAACGGCAACCGGAAGTAGTTGTCGAGATTTAGTCCACGAATGCCCCATGAAAATAAAAACAAAATGGCCGCCACAAAGTTGTATGGGTATGTCAATATTTGTCATCATAATTACCCGTGACCTATAGGCGGGCTTCGCCCGCAACAAGTTGCGGGCTTCGCCCGTAAAATAGGTTTATCTATCTAAAACAACAAAATTTCAACTAAATTACAGATTGCAGGGTTTTCAATAAGATTTGAAGTAGGAGGCTCAAAAGAAATTGTAGGAGGCAAGGTAGTTGCAATAATGCAGGGATTTTGTTACCTGCGAGTCCCAAGTCCCTGACTCACATTTTTTTCTCAGGACTCATTGAAAAATATTCAGTGAGTCCCAGAATGCTAACATTTTTAATGTGTAATCGGCGTTGCAGGGTTAGACGCTAACTTTCCCAACCAAGGAGTCCGCTGGACTCCCATCAAGAGAACTTGGGGAGTCCAGTGGAAAATAAAGGGGTATGTAGACATTTCGTACCATAACCATTTCGTACCATAATATAATTGGTCATTTCGTACCATAATTTGGTCATTTCGAACCATATTTTGGTCATTTCGTACCATATGTTTGGTCATTTCCTACCATAATGTTGTACCATATTTTTATTTATAATTTGGTACCATACTTTATTCAGAGACATAGAATACAGAGATTGGAAACTCCTTCTTTGTTCTATATACCAGAATCCGAAGTCTCGCGTTCCGATATTTGACTCCGAGAACTGACGAGATCTGAAAAATTAACGCCAGACGCCATATTGAATTCTGTACGGTCGCCGATTAAAATTTTGAAATAGCGATTTCGCCATTGAATACGATATTTACTTTAAACAAGTTACATTATTGAAAGCTTGTTTTTGTTTGAAAACCTGTCGTGCTAGACGGACATAGTCATTTCGAATTCTATTCGAGTTCAGAGTCAAAGGTAAGTGTCACTAACTGTTGTTTTGGTGGGTGGGGTAAGATGCTACGGCGATCCGTTATCACACCGACGGAAAGATTAAGAATGTATAATCTTGATATCGAACTCGCAAATTCATTTAAGAAACAGTTGACTACAATAATGAACTGAGAACAAGAACAAAATCGATCTATTGGCCAGAATACTTCTGCCTTGTAAGGCTGTTCTAAATGTTATTTTTGCTGTTTTTGGAAACTCTTTTGATAGCAAATGGGAACGCTTAAAACTTTTTTTCACAAAGTCATTTTGCATTGTGGACTTCTATTTCATGTTCATTAAACATTATTTTAACCATAGAAGAAGATTCATAGTGATATATTGACTGTGTAATGAGAAATTCACTGTCAAAATGAAGCCAATATTTGAAGACTTAAGCTAATTAGGGACCAAATGCGTGCAGACATGAGAACGTTAAAAACTTTTTTTCACACATTCTTCATGCATTATGCATTTATTCTTTTTACACATTAGATATGAAATAACCCATTGAAGAAGTTTCAGGGGGATATTCTTTCTATAAAGGGAGAAATTCAAAGTCAAAAGTTCTTTAAAAAGATGCTACTTGTATGATTTGAGGGACTATTGACTGCTGATATGGGAACGCTAAAAACTTTTTCCACAAATGTATCTTCTATGATTCTATCAGTTTTTTGTGTTCAATAAACATTGTTTTAACCATAGAAGAAGTTTTAAAGAGATATTTTGATTAATAAGGGAGAAATTTGATTTTGAATATAGTTGAAAAATCGACTGAAATAACATCATAAAGTCTATTTGGAAGGTAATCAACCATAACTACGGGAACGCTAAAAACTTTTTCCACAGATGTATTTTCTATGGTTCTATCAGTGTTTTGTGTTCAATAAACATTGTTTTAACCATAGAAGAAGTATTAAAGAGATATTTTGATTAATAAGGGAGAAATTTGATTATGAATATAGTTGAAAAATTTACTGAAATTACATTATAAAGTCTATTTGGAAGGTCTTCAACCGTAAGTATGGGAACGCTAAAAACTTTTTCCACAGATGTATTTTCTATGGTTCTATCAGTGTTTTGTGTTCAATAAACATTGTTTTAACCATAGAAGAAGTATTAAAGAGATATTTTGATTAATAAGGGAGAAATTTGATTTTGAATATAGCTGAAAAATTGACTGAAATAACATCATAAAGTCTATTTGGAAGGCAATCAACCATAACTACGGGAACGCTAAAAACTTTTTCCACAGATGTATCTTCTATGGTTCTATCAGTGTTTTGTGTTCAATAAACATTGTTTTAACTATAGAAGAAGTATTAAAGAGATATTTTGATTAATAAGGGAGAAATTTGATTATGAATATAGTTGAAAAATTCACTTCAAAATAACCACATAATGGCTATTTGGAAGGCAATCAACCATAACTACGGGAACGCTAAAAACTTTTTCCACAGATGTATCTTCTATGGTTCTATCAGTGTTTTGTGTTCAATAAACATTGTTTTAACCATAGAAGAAGTTTTAAAGAGATATTTTGATTAATAAGGGAGAAATTTGATTTTGAATATAGCTGAAAAATTCACTGAAATAAACGCATAATGGCTATTTGGAAGGCAATCAACTGTAACTACGGGAACGCTAAAAACTTTTTCCACAAATGCATTTTCTATGATTCTATCAGTTTTTTGTGTCCAATAAATATTGTTTTAGCCATTGAAGAAGTATTAAAGTGATGATTAATAAGGGAGAAATTAGATTGAGAATTTAGTTGAAAATTTCACTGAAATTATATTTTTATGGCCAGGCCCGTAGGAAGCAATTTCATATTGGGGGGGGGGGGGGGGCTAAATCCCTTGTCCTGAATATGGGGGGGGGGGGCTAATTTGGATTTTCCCAAAATTTTCAGTGTAAATTAAAAAAAAATCGGCATTTTTGGTAAACATTGGGGGGGCTTAGCCCCCCCAGCCCCCCTGTTCCCACGGGCCTGATGGCTATATGGAAGGCAATCAACTGTAAATATGGGAACACTAAAAACTTTTTCCACAAATGTATCTTCTTTGATTCTATCAGTTTTATGTGTCTATTACACATTGTTTTAACCATAGAAGAAGTATCAAAGACATATTTTAACTATTAAAGGAGAAAATGAATTATGAATGTTGAAAATTCATCTTGTATCCTGATTATGGCTGTTTGGAAACCATTTGAATGCTCATATAATTATGGGAACAATCAAAAGTGCACAATTTTATACGGATTGTGCATTCATTCTTTATGACCATTTAATATCATTTTAACCATCAATTGAAGAAGTTTCTAAGTCAAAGAGATGCTGGTTATAACGGTAGAAATTCTTTGTCATCAAGTCAGCAAGTTGCATGATTCTGGCATTTCAGGAGCCAATCCGCATATATATGGGAATGCTAAAAACTTTTTTCACAAGTATATTATCAATGACTCTGCCTGTTTTGGGGTTTTTTTGTACCGTTTTAACAGTAGAAGAAGGATCAGAGATATGAATATGATTATTAACCCTTTCCCAAACATCAAAATTTTAGATGAAGGATGGGGTCCCAATTGGTAAGATCCTGCAGACGATAAAATCGATATAAGGATACTAACTTAACCCTTTCCCAAACAAGACCGGGTTTTGACGTCCCTAATAGAAAAGGCTTGGGAAAACATTGAAACAAAAGAAGAAACTGCTGATGACCAGCAGTTTCTCCTTTTGTCTCAATATTTTCTTTGTCATATTTTACACAAATTTGATCTTTAATCACTTCCATTTTGTCATTTGTGGCAGTTTTTGAAGTGGATCACCCTAAAATTTTGTCGTTTGGGAAAGGGTTAACAAAGAATTCGTTGTACGGTACCATACTATAGCTCAGAAAATAAAGAGATGTAGAACAGGCTGATTATCAGCATTTTCTGTGTTTGCCTTAATGTTTTTCCAAGCAGGGACATTGAAACCCTGTTTTGGAAAGGATTAAAGGAGAAAATGAATTGTTCGAGACAGCATTTTCTACTTTTGCCTCAATTCATGTATTTCATGTGCAGTAAATATGTACACAAATTCAGTTTTCATACAGATTTTTTTGTGTGTCCATTTGGAGAGTTCTGTGACATTGGGACAGCCTGCAAAACATATGTTTGGGAAAATCAAAGGGTTGAAGAAGGCAACATGTAACATATTAAAATATCACACCCCAGGGGTTTCATTTACAAATGGGTGCTAGGGATTTTAGCCTTATATGTAAATTAGTACTGTAGTGTTTGAGGTTGATAAGGAAAACAAAGAAAATTCCCTGTAGACCTACTTTGCCTTGTCATGTCCTGGGTAGTCTGTCCTACATAAATTTATTGAAACACTGTTGACCCTAACTGTTAACATATGGAGGCTCAAAGGCCACCTCTCAAGTGTTAGAATATAGACAATTGTATGTTCAGATAACAGTGATACTTATCCAATGTTAAATTTATATGGTAAGAATTAACCCTTTCCCAAACCAGACCTGATTTTAATGTCCCTAACAGCCTAGGTTTGGGAAAACATTGAGGCAAAAGAAGAAAAAGCTGATAATTAACATTTTCTCCTTTTGTCTGCTATATTATTCACAACATTCACTTTTAACCCTTTCCCAAACAACACAATTTTAGGGTGATCTACTTCAAAAAGTGCCACAAATGACCAAATGGATGCTTTTAAAGGTAGCATTTTTGTATAATATGGCACATAAAATATTGAGACAAAAGGAGAAACTGCTGGTTATCAGCAGTTTCTTCTTTTGTTTCAATGTTTTCCCAAGCCTTTTTAGTTCGTATTTTCGAAGAAAATGAGAGCTTATACTGTCACCCAGGCGTTGGCGTTGCAACAAAGGTTAAAGTTTTTCAAACATCAATGACTTCCATACTATTCAACCCAAACTTGGAATACTTATTCACCATCACACCCTCTACCTTACTACCAGGGCTTGACCCTGGCTCCACTATATTTGGAGTTATGCCCTTTATACTTAGAAAATAGTGTCTAAACAACTTAGAAAAGTCGAGCGCGCTGTCTTATGGACAGCTCTTGTTTATAAGGGACGTCAAAACCAGGTCTTTTTTGGGAAAGGGTCAATTTAGATTCATTTTTTCGTCTTCAGCAGTTTTCAGATTAAACCACCCTAAAATTTGGTCTTCTTGGTAGAAAACATCGTGGTAAATGAAGAAATTGCTTGTCATAAGCAATTTATTCATTTTTTATGATGTTTTCATAAGACTTTATTTTGTTTGTGTCAAAAGGAATCATTATGTGGGAATATATGTTAAAACTAGCAAATTATCGTTAAAGTGGCTAAATTATATCCTGCAACACTGATATATTTACTGGGGGGTACTGACAAAAGCCCACTGGACAAAAGCCCACACACTCAGGACAAAAGCCCAGTGCTCTGTATTTAAATGATTTGAATAACGTAATTAAAGCCTCTCTTACAACCGGTCATACATGCTCCTGCGTGCTGTCTGTGTCTTAAACATATGTTTAGTCGTGCGATGCACGCACATGCAACGTATGATTTTTGTTGACGCAACCACGTCACAGACTGCACCCAGCAAAGAATTGACCGTACAATTCTTAAGAGGCGCTCTTACAACCCTTCGTGCGTCTTTCTAAATCGTTCGATTTTGCAGCGTTTAAAAACGTACAATTTAAAAAGACGCAAGACGGGTTGTAAGAGAAGCTTTAGATTAAATCTTTTATTTCATTTAAAACCAACTTTATCTAACCTTCCCAAAGAACAAATCTGAAGGGTTATTGAATTTTAAAGCTGCTGCAGACAATGAGACAAAAGATGGTAAAGATAACTTTTGAGTACAAAAAATATTGAGACAAAAGGAGGAAATGTTGGTTATCAGCATTTTCTTCTTTTGTCTAACTGTTTTCCATGCCTTTTGCATTACATGGAGGTTAAAACAAAGTCTTGTATAGGAAAATGTTGATATAATTAGGAGTGTAGAAAATGTTGATATGATTAGGAGTGGGCTTTTGTCCTATGTGAGTGGGCTTTTGTCCAGTGGGCTTATGTCCAGTGGGCTTTTGTCCCAGTGGACTTTTCAAAAGTCACTTTTGTCCTACACTCATTAACAGGGCCAGGGGTCAATAATCTTTTTATTCTGTATGTGGCTTAAACCTTTTTCCAAATATTTAGATTGTTATAATTTTTAAGCTGCTGCAGACCACACAATATAAGATCATAAAGACAAGATTTGTTTGCAAAATTGCTATATACCGTAACTTTGAAACTATTATGGCGAAGGAGAAAATGCTGCCTACCAGCATTCCCTACTTCGACCCTTTCAAAAGCTTTTCCATTTAATGACATCAAAAGCATATCTTTCTTATTTGGGAAAGAGAGAAGTAAAAGAATAAGGTCTGTTCAGATCCTCCCCTTTGCTGTTTTATTGATTAAATCTCCTTATTTTTATTTTATCATTGCAGAAATCAGCTTCCTGGTTCATGACCTCTACAGTGTAAAATGCCAAAAAGAGTGAGGTCAAATCCCACAATTACAAAAAAATACAAGAGAAAAAAGACAACATCCTCAGCCACCGACCATTATCAGTCGTCAGAGTTGACAAGCGGTTACGACAACCTTGATATTTACTGTGATCCTGAACTAACATTGGACAAAGGGTGTCAAAGTGATGGTAGTACATTAAATACCCAAGACATCGGTATTCAATACGAATCGGCTGGATATTGTGAAATTGGGCTTCAGTGTGACTCGAGAAATAACCAAAGTGCCAGTACTCAGTGTGATCGTGTCGATTCTGTGGACTTTTCGTGTCAATTTGATGGAGTAGATTTGAAAACTGAAATTAGCGATTGTCTTCCCAGCCCATTTCTTTTATTGAAACATTCAAAGGACATAGAAATCCTATCAATTTACAATAATGACAACAAGACTTATGTGAAAACAAAGATCACCATTTCTCCCTCTGGATGTGTCGCCATCTATGTCCATGATAAACTCCTGAGTGATAATCACCCCATATGGCTCCAATCATCAAAGTATGCCCACAGTAAGCAAGATGTGCTGAAATTATTGAACAATATATCAACATACAGTGTATGCACTGGAAACCCAGACGAAGAATTCCAGTCTCTTATTCCAGTTGGTGCTGGAATTTCCTTTGGTGATGACCCTAGAATCGTTGCTTATAGAGAGGGGAATTTCAACGCTCTAGAGGGCCAAAACAAATATCAAAGTACAATTAGATCCAGTGATTGTTCCCTGTTGGTGACCGGTAGGAAATGCTCGTCTTGCCATCTGAAGCGCAAAGCCCTCAAGCAAAGACATGACAGGAACCAAAACTTGGCAAAGAGAGAATTTGACTTTGATAAATGCAACTATAAACACAGTGACATGCCAAGAGAAGTGCTGATAAAGAAATTAGAGTGGCAAAAAAATCAAATTGACTCCCTCCAAACAAAAGTGGACAAACTAGAAAGGCAGCTGAATCAAAAGATTTTACAAGAGGGTGTGAAAGTTAATGATATCCAAAACTTGGAACTCCAAGACTTGATGTCTACATGTGAGAAGGATGTGGTAAAAGCCTTCCCAGACTCTACAAGTTTACAGAGATTGTTTTGGTCCCAGCAGATTAAAAACAACCAAAAAAGCAAGAGTGGTGTGAGATGGCATCCCATGATTATAAGATGGTGTTTGGCTCTACGCTTTAAATCGCAAGTGGCATATGATACCATGAGAGAAGCGGGCTTCATTACGCTACCAAGTAATAGAACACTATTCGATTACAGCCACTATATTAAAAGCAACTTGGGGTTAAACGGCGACACATTGAAGGTTTTGAAAGAGGAGGCTACAAAACATGATATGTACTGTGAAGAATGGCGAAAGTATGTGGGGATTCTGTTCGATGAGGTTAAGGTGAAAGAAGATTTAGTGTATGACAAAGTGTCTGGAGAATTGATAGGGTATTGCAACTTAGATGATGTTGGTAATTCCATAATGAATTTGGAGAGTGTGATAAGTGGTGACGAGAGTGCTGTCGCAAAATATGTGTTAGTGTTAATGGTTAGAGGCGTGACAACAGCTCTAAAATTCCCCCTTGCTGCATATGCAACCCAAAGCATTACATCTGACTTTTTGTACCCCATCATCTGGAATACAATCGCTGTGTTAGAAGTGCACCTTGGGCTAAAAGTTTTGTTTTTAACATGTGATGGTGCATCGGCAAATAGGAAATTTTTTCAACTACACCAATTTCCTGGATTCGATTCCGTATATTTTTCCCCAAACCCCTACTGTGACCAAAGGAAGATTTATTTTGTATCAGATGTGCCCCACTTAATGAAAACAACAAGAAACTGTTTCAGCAACTCATTTTCCCATAAAAACTCAAGGCATTTGTGGAAAGATGGAAAGGATATATCATGGATGCATGTAGTAAGACTTTTTGAAGACCACTGTGAATTTAATATGTATAGTCCATGCCCAAAATTATCTAGAAGACATATAGATTTGAATGCCTTTTCCTACATGAAAGTAAACTTAGCCACCCAAGTATTGAGTGACAGTGTTGCGAATGCCCTAGAGGACAATTATGACCAGAATGTCTCGGAGACAGTGTGTTTTATCCGTATAATGAACAAATTTTTTGATAATTTAAATGTCCGGTCAAAGTTAGAGGGGAGAAACAAGAGAAACCCAAATTTGAATACTTTTGAGTCTTCATTAGATGAGCGTCTGCAGTGGTTGACCAAGGACTTTCTCGATTATTTTAAAGCCTGGGAAGACAGTATTGGCACAAGACATGGGGAGCTATCAAAAAAGGACAGAGCTAAAATGGCTTTAAGCAAGCAAACGCTTACTGGATTAAGAATGAGCGCTAAATCCATAACTGAATGTGTCAAAGAAGTTCTAAATAATGGTGCACAATTTGTGCTGACATGTGTTTTCAACCAGGATCCTCTTGAGCAGCACTTTTCGCAGTATAGACACAAGGGTGGGGCCAACAAAAATCCTACAGTCAATGAGGTGCGACATATGCTTACGAGTATAAGAACAATAGGTGCACAGTGTTTACCATCCTTTAATGGCAATACTCAGTTTGTGGCAGAAGAAAGTATAATTGATAACAGTAAACTGCCTCGGCGCAAATCAACATAGGAAAGTATTGAGACCAAAGGAGAAAATGCTGATCATCAGTATTTTCTTCTTTTGCCACATTGTTTTCCGAAACTTGATCTATTGGGGATGTCAAAAGCAGGTCTTGATTGGGAAAGGGTTAAACTGCAAGCCATGCGAAAATATTGAGGGAAATGAAAATTTTAAGGGAAAAAGAGAAAATGCTGGTTATCAATATTTGCTCATATGTCTCAATGTTTTCTCAAGCCATTTTCATATTTAATCCTCTTCCAAACAAGACCTGGCTTCGACTGCCTTGATAGAATATGCTTGGGAAAACATTGAAGCAAAGGAAGAAAATGCAGATAACCAGCATTTTCTCTAGCCTCATTATTTTCTGTGCCATATTGTACATGAATTCTAAGTATATCTTCATCCATTTTGTCCACTGGGAAGGTGTTAAAGGGTTTTCAAAACCAGGCGCCGGTTTCTCGAAAATTTAAGTATATACTCATGAGACTTGCTCAACTTCAAAGGAATACTCTCCAATGTTAAAGGATATTCAAATGAAGTTCACATGGATTTTATATGATTTGACTACAGTGCTCAGATTTGAGCATGAGAACGTACTTAAGTTTTTTCGAGAAACCAGGGCTAGGTGTGGTTTAGCAATGGAAAAAGTGTTGGAAGCGGAAGCCATTTAATTTTTTGTTTGTATTTATTTTTGAATTAAATAATAATTTGTGTTTCAACCCAATCATATAGATATTCACTCAAAATTGCTTGGGAAAACATAATGGAAATTAGGAAATTGCTTGTAACAAGCAATTCCTTCATTATGCATAATGTTTTTAACCAGAAATGTGAATGTTTTCAGAACTTATTAATCAACATTAATATGTTATCTGCTACACTTCAATTTGGAATAGTCCAAAATTTTGCTAGTTGGTAATGGGTTAAGAAATTTATACGATACATGAATACTAAACAATTTAACCTGTGGCCAAATTGCAAAAGTTGAAACAACCCAAATTCAACAATGTTGCAGATCTATGGTAATTTCTAGTGAATGATATTGTACATCTATTGAACATTTCTTGGTTGAAATATTGTGGGAAATAAAGAAATTGCTTGCCACAAGGAAGCAATTTCTTCATTTTCAACAATAATTTCCTATTCCTTCATCTTAATATTAATTTTGGTCATCCTGATTTCCTGCAAATGGGACCACCATAATTTTTTGTTTTTAGGAAATGGTTAATTAATTTTGATATCTATTTACTTCATTGATTTGTTGATGATGAATGTTTGCTGTTTTGCTGCATAGATTAATTCCCATAGCTACAAATACAGGTGGTGGGGTTATTAATCCTTTCCCAAATGTCAGAATTCTACAGTGCTTCTATTTGAAAGCTGCTATAGACGACAAATTGGATTTTAATATAGACCAGATTAGTGTACAGTATAGCACGGAAAATATTGAGGCAAAAGGAGAAACTGCTGGTTATCAGCAGTTTCTTCTTTTGTCTCAATGTTTTCCGAAGCCTTTTCTATTACTTACGTCAAATCTTTATTTTAATTCCAAACCGGAATATAGACCCTATGTTATGGGTACTGTTCTGGATCGTCTCAACAGGATTATTCTATTGAGTACCCATAACATTAGGATTTGACAAACAATAAAAGAAATTTTGTCTTTTGAAAATCCACCACCCCCTCATCTGTAGCTCTGAAATTTAGCCCTATCCCAAACAAGTTTTGATATCCCTCATTAAAAATGCTTGGGAAACTATTGATCGAAAAGAAGAAAATGGTGATAATCAACATTTTATCCTTTTGCATCAATATTATTTATGTTATATTGTACATAAATCACATCTTTACCAGTTTCCATTGTATCATCTGCAGTAGTTTTCAAATAGGAAAAGTTTGTTTGTTGGGAAAGGAATAAATTAGAAATAAGAATCATGTATACTGTAACCCCTCAGACCAAGTATTATGATTTTAGCCTGTCTACCAACGGGTCTTGCATACTCCTGCAAGCAGCCTGCGTCTAAATTTAAGGCATAGTCATGTGGAAAATGGATGCAAACAGGACGCAGAATGGATGTTGCAAAGGATTGACTTGACAATTCTTCGCTTCAACCATTCTGTGTCTTTTAGAATTGCAAGGAGTAAGCAAGGGCCTCTTTTACAACATGTTTTGTGTCCTTATTCATAGATTTTTATAAATCTCTGAAGACGCACTATTTATAAGGACGCACAACAGGTTGTAATAGAGGCTTTGTTTAGGGGCAAGTAGAGCATCTGCAGATTATGAACTTAACATAGTAGAACACTGACATGTATAGGAGAGCATTTATTCTCATTGTTTGTTCATGCATTTAACCTTTAAAGCTCCTCTTAAACTTTCACCTGTACTACCAGATTGTTGACCTTGAGCTTTACGTTTAAGTTTGTTTCTTTCCACTCTGGCAAAGGCAAAACCTCTTATTGTCAGAAACAGATTAATTGTATCCTCTGTCAAGTCTGACAGAATTTTTCCTGGGCTAATTGCACCATTACTATCACCTGAATGAGCAACAAACACCTTTTCCGCATAATATTTCACCATGAAATCTTCCATAACAATTTCCTTCAGAACACCTTTATCAAGAGTTTTTGAGGTCACCATTTTAGTTGTATGTTTCCTTGTCACAATTTCCATACTCCTGATTAGAAGGAAATAGTTTTCCTTAGGGTATTTAAGGCCACCACGATTCTTTTGATCAAACATGCCGGTGTATTTTGATAAGTGATTACCGTGTTTCTCATCAGTATGTAAAGAATCAACAACGCTCATCTTTATTTCTTTCACAATTTGATTGTTAATTTTTTTCACCTTTTTCTTCAAAGTGTTAATCATATAACCAGCTATATAAAATAGGACTTTTTGTTCGTTCACTGTCATTTTCTTTGAATCCTCAGAATTTTCAGATTTTTTAGTGTTGGCATACTGATCTAGCACACACTTTGTGAACTGTAAAAGGAGAATCTGTAGGAAATGATTGATGCTTTCTGGAAATGGGCATTGAGTAGTTTTGATTTTTTGTAGCAGGACTTTGATTTCATCACTGAAACGCATAGTGTGGATTTTTCGGAACAAGACTTCTCTGTCCTCACCTAAGACAATGTTCACAGGGGTGGATGTCAGTTGACCGAAAGTAATCTTCATCTCATTCTTGATAGATTCATTGTCCTTACAATATGTGGCTATTTCACTCACTGCAGACTTTCCAAATAAGTTATGTATGGGACTGTTTTCAATTTCTTCCAAAGCTTGAGTGTAGGCTAGGGGAAATATGTCATCATATGTTTTACTTGGGATTAGTTCCTGTTCTGTAGGACTGTTTTCATCTGTCTGTTTGGCTAATGTATCTTGTGACACAGGATTGTTTGTCTTATGGTTGTCCTTGGTAGTCTTACAGTCAGTAGCTGAATTACAAATAAATGGGATTGACATATTTATATTGAGGCCATACACATTATGGTAATGAAAAGCAAATTATATATTAAATACACTGCTCAAAATCATTAAAGGAACACAAAGTCTTTGATCATTTTATCTTCACCTGTAAAAGCAAATAAATGTAAATTTCTGCTCTGATCATGAATTACCCTCTGTGAAAATGTGTAAGTCGAGGTGTTTTCAAAGTCTCAACTTTGTCCCTTCTTTGTTTGATATAAATTTTGCCGTTTATGTGGAGTTGGGGAAAATTTAGCAAGCAAGTTCTTTATTCCATTACCACACATTGACTCTTATTGACTCCCTACAAGAAAATGATTTTTGAAAACATAATGGAAAATAAAGAAATTGCTTGTGACAAGCAATTTCTTCATTTCTCACAATGTTTTCTACCCGAAAAGAATTAAATTTCATTCACTTGAAATTGTCGTCTGCAACATCTTTGAATTCAGTTTAGTCTAAAATGTTGTCGTTTGGTAATTGGTTAATTCCCATTAAAAGACAAAATTTCGCAAATCTGTTTGAATCTTAATAACTTTAGAATTTCAGTTGCAACTTCCCTTGAATTTTTAATTGTCTAAAGTAGTACCGTAAACTGTACTATTTCACTGAGTATAATCATGCGACTCTGAATTTCTGATAATCTTCATTATCTTTTTTAATACTTGACCAATTTGAATTCGGTTTGAAGCAGAGAAGGTTGCAAAATACCAGGAATAAGCTGAACATGTTGGATTTTTGAAAAATCAACTGATAGAAAAGTTATTGAAGATAAACCAAAATTTTTGTTTATCTTCAATAACTTTTTTATCAGTTGATTTTTCAAAAATCAACCATGTCCATTTCTGTCAACATTCTATGCTTCAAACCGAATTCAAATCGGTCCAGTAATTACAAAATTACTGAAGATTTTCTGAAAATATTGTATCACATGATTATCCACTGTGTATTTGGTCTTTGGCTTTTCTTGTTTATTTTTGTTTGAATAATTTTTTGTGTGTTTTTGTGTATTTTTTGGTAAATGGTTAAAAGACAGTTTGTTTGGTACAGGGTTGATAAGAAATATTTTTGTATCAATGTAAATAAAAGAAATATCTGCTTTTTTCTCCATTAATTGCAGCTTGTTAAACCCTTTCCCAAACAGCTTAGGTTTATATTTGAACACTGTAGGCCAAATAATTTATTTGTGGAAATTTTGATACATTGCTTTCAATATGATTAATCTAAATGTTCTTTTTTGACCAAGAAATGCTCGTTATCCCTTCCTATTTAGTTTCGAGGAAGGGCCAAAATCAGCGTTACTCGGACAATATATCACCAGCGGTTTAGGATTTTGTGACAAACTATTTCCTTTTCACGAAAGGTTACAGGGAGGCCTCGAAATCTGGGACCTTAACCCATTACCAGACGACAAAATTTTAGACTGGTCCAAATTCAAAAAAGTTGCAGACGACATTATTAATGAGATGAAACTTGGAAATTGTGTGACTGTTTGGGTAGAAAACATTGTGGGAAATGAAGAAATTGCTTGTCACAAGCGATTTCTTCATTTTCCACGATGTTTTCCGAAGCAATTTTCTTGTAGGGAGTCAAAAGGAGTCACTGTGTGGTAATGGGTTAAAATATGAAATGAGAAAAGCTACTCCAGATGCCAAAATGAATATTGAACAAGATGTAATTAGTGTACAATATAGCACGGAAAATATTGAGACAAAAGGAGAAACTGCTGGTTATCAGCAGTTTCTTCTTTAGTCTCAATGTTTTCACAAGCCTTTTCTATTAGGTACGTTAAAACCAGGTCTTGTTTGGGAAAGGGTTAATCTATTTGTATTGGCAAATATATTTGACCATCTTATTGTAGATCTCTTGAATAATAGATAATAAAAAATCTTTTGGGTGGAAAGAGCAAAAGAGATGTAAACTGTCTTTTCCGCGCCAAAGTAAGAGCGCTATTTTTCAGTGTCTTTTTTTAATTAGATCTATATATATTCCACTGTGTGAGAAATATTATATGCCGAATAGAATAAATGTACATATATGTTTAGACTGGTCCACTGATAATCAAAAGTAATTAATTTATACACAATATTCACAGAGGATAATCGTGTGATACGATATTTTCAGAAAATCTTCAATAATTTTGTAAACACTGGACCGATTTCAATTCTGTTTGAAGCAGAGAATGTGGACAGATGTCATGCATTAGATGGACGTGGTTGATTTTGGAAAAATCAACTAATGAAAAAAGTTATTGAAGATGAACCAAACTTTTGGTGTATCTTCAATAACTTTTTTATCAGTTGATTTTTCAAAAATTCAACAAGTCCATCTTATTCCTGGCAGTATCCACCCTTTCTGCTTTAAACCAAATTCAAATTGTTCAAGTACTAAAAAAAGATATTGAAGATCATCGGAAAATAATGAGTCACATGATTATGCACGGTAATATTTGACTGAAAATATGGAGGCAAAATGAGAAAATGTTGCTTTTCTTATTCTTCTTTTGTCAGGATGTTTTTCATTACTTTGGACAGGGTTAACCCATTACCTTAAAATGACTATTTTTGACACACCATAAGATAAAGGCAGTTGAAAACATGATGGAAAATGTAGAAATTGCTTGTGACAAGATTTTTTTCATTTCCCACAATGTTTTCTACTGCAAAAGACCCAAATATGTAAAATTGCAGTCACCTTAACCCTTTCCCAAACAGCAAGATTTTAGGGTGATCCACTTAAAAAAACTGCCACAAATGACAAAATGTATATTATTAAAGATAGGATTTGTGTCAAATACGGCATAGAAAATATTGAGACAAAAGGAGAAACTGCTGGTTATCAGCAGTTTCTTCTTTTGTTTCAATGTTTTCCCAAGCCTTTTCTATTAGGGACGTCAAAACCAGGTCTTGTTTGGGAAAGGGTTAAAACAGAGCTACAGATAAAATGGGGTAACAGCTTTTCAAAACGAAATCTTTAGTTTATTCTTTATCGAAAACCATGTTGGGTTCCTCGTTGAAATCGTCTATAGACGATTCCAATGACAACCCACAACATAGGTTTTGGATTTGAAACAACAAATTTAGAATGCAATTGCCCCGTCTTATCTGTTGCTCTGGAAAATGTCGTCTGCAAATCATATCAGTCTTAAATTTTGTTGTTTGGTAATGGGTTAATTAGAAATATGTTGTAAATATTGGTTGTACAGTGTTATACATGATGTAAATAAAAGAAACATTGTCTCCTCTCCTTCAAACACTCGTCACTGCAGCTTTCCCAATCGACACATCCTTTCCCAATCGGCCAAATTTTGTAATAATCCAATTTGAAATGTAATGCAAACAACACAATGGAAGTTTATGCTAGTATAATTCGTGTACATTATAGCTCAGAAAATATTTAGGCAAAAGGAGAAAATACTGGTCACCAGCATTTTCTTCTTTTGTCTCAATGTTTTCCTAAGCCTTTTCTATTGAGGATGTCAAAACCAGGTCTTGTTTGGGAAAGGGTTAACCCATATACAAACAACTAAGATTTAGACAGTCTGACTGATCCATATTCAAAGTACTGCAGTTGACAAAGTGAATGTTGATAAAAGATTGAATTTGTGTACAATATAGGATTGAAAACATCCAGGCAATTTCAGAAAATGCTGATTTACAGTATTTTCTTTCTTTGTCTCAATGTTTTCCTAAGCGCTGTGTTAAATATGGACTTCAATATCAGATCTTGTTTGGAAAATTGTTAAGCTGTAGTTACAAGGTTTTTGAAGAAAAAATGTATTGAATAATAATTGTATATTAAATTATTTGTGGAATTGTGTTTCCACTGAGAGAATATTTTGAGTCATGATGTTTCTAACACCCCCCCCCCCCCCGCAGTAGTTACCCATTTTCTATATTCGAAATAATTTGCACCCCTTCCAAATAATCATCATAATTTTTGTTGTTTGAGAAAGGATTAACCCAACTCCAAGGGGAAAAAGACGAAAGAACTTGAAAGGAACCGCAGACTTTCGATTAACGATCGTCTGGAATAAAACGTTTTGGAAAAAGAAGCAATTTGTTTGTTTCAAACAATTTTCTCATTTTTCCGCGATGCTTTCTGAAACTCAATCTCTGCGTTTTGCCATAAAGTGGAATCGATCATGGAAGCCAAAGTTTTTATTTTGACGTCCCTATAACAAAAGGCATGAGAAAACATTGAGAGAAAAGCAATAACTTAACATTAAGTATCAACAATATTGCCCCTTTCCCTCGATACTTTCTATGCAATAATATCGAATTTTCGACCTATGACATAATTATTTGTGTCGTCTGCATCTCTTTTAACCGATTATCATGTAATGACGTTTTTTGACGCCACAGAAGACAAGGGATTTCAAAAAACATTGTGGAAAATGAAGAAATTGCTCTTGATAAGCAATTTCTTCATTTCCCACAATGTTTCTACACAGATAGATCTACACAATTTTTTTTTTTTTTTATAAAATTCCATGTACTTGATATTGCCTTCTGCATCAACGTTGATTTTGGACATGTCTACAATCTTGCCATCAGATTATTGGTTGTAAAGGACTGGTAAAAGTTTAGACGTTTGGGATACCAAAATTTGCTCATATCTGTCAGATTTTTGTCGTCTACCGAAGTTATTTAAAAAGAAAAATCGCACTACCTCTTATATTCTGTTCATGTTTTTTGAGTACATGTCCCCTGAAGCCAGATATCGTTCTGTATTCTTTGTTGCACACAGGACAGGTATACACCACCAGTGGTTCTTTGACATCAACGTTGTAGTTTTCATCTTCAGTATAGTCGCCTAATAAAAAATCTAAATCAAGATCTTCATCCCAAAAGAAAAAGTCGTCTTTGTACTTCGCCATTTTCAGATCTCGGATTTGAAAACGCAACCGCTTCTCAAAACAGAAAGATAGAAGTGGATGTTCAGCCTTCAAGAAATACTTTAAGCCAAAATAGACTATTGTGTCAATATTGACATTGACACAATATAGAGATTGCTGTATATAGTGGCCTAGTATACAATATTTGACACCAGCAGCTTCCTGACACTTGTTACGATTATTATTAAGTTCACACCTCTGTGTCTGAGCTGCTGTATATCAAATCGTCTACGAACATTTACCAAACGTCATACAATCCCGTCAAAGAGACAGGCTACTATAACATATGTATAAGAACCGGATCAACTTATTAACCCTTTCCTAAAGAAATCCTTGTTTTGACGTCCATTATAGAAAATGTATAGGGAAACATTGAGACAATAGAAGAAATGCTGATAATTTTCTCCTGTTGACTAAATATTTGCTAAATTGTACAATTTTGATCTTCCGAAACAAAGAAACTACATTTTGGAATCTACAGCAGCTTCGATATTGGACCATCGTTTTTTCTATTATCATTTGGGAAGGGCGAAATTGATTGTATCTGAAATAGTATCTGCTTTTGACCCAATATCTCACCTCATACTAGAATCTAGATCTAGTCTCTCTGAATATTGGAATGGCTTAATTAGATTTTCCCAAATTTTCAGTGTAATATAAGAAAAATAAGAAAACCGGAATTTTTGGGCAACTTGGGGGTATATCTACTAGCCCCCCTTCTCCCCCTTAGCTCTCTCCGTTCCCATTTTCCTACGGACCCGTAAGTGACATGCGATTTAGATCTAGATCTAGCAGTAAATTAAAAAAAAAAGAAAAAAAAACGTGATCGAGACGGGAAACATAAAAGGCTGCATCGAGAATTTAAGACGCATAACGAAACGATTGTTAACAACCTCTAAATGTTGCAATTTATTTCAAATTTACTAGATCATAAAAGTCTCTATGAATAGATCTATGTGAAAAAATGTAGGACCGGTTCTTTTTTTTACCACACATGCGATTATTTTCACCACACATGCGATTAAACCGGTCAATTAACAAGGCAAATTAAAATATCGATAATGAATAAACAATCCCCGACTTGGAGATCATTGCCTAGCAACGTAACGCCGGGTAGATTGGTAACAGGTGCGAGATAAAATCTCGGCTCACGAGACTCCGCGTTATTTCACGAAGTTTCCAATCTCTGTTTATTTATGTCTCTGCTTTATTAGCTCACCTGAGCACGAAGTGCTCAAGGTGAGCTATTGTGGTCACTTTTTGTCCGTCGTCCGTCTGTCCGTCTGTCCGTCCGTCCGTCCACAATTTCGTGTTAACACTCTAGCATCTACAAATATAAGCCAATCTTGACCAAACCTGGTCAAAACATGTATGACCATAAGATCTCGGATGAGTTCGATTATGGGTCAGATCGAACCAGAAAGTCCGGAGTTATCTGCCCTTGAATGCGAAAAATAGCTAGTTTTGACATTGTTAACACTCTAGTATCTACAATTATTTATCAATCAAAACAAAACTTTGACACAATGTTGGTGACCATAAGATCTCGGATGAGTTTGATTTTCAGTCTGATCAGACCAGAAGTTCTTGAGTTATGTGCCCTTGAAATTGACAAAATTGACATTTTCGACTGTTTTCGACTTTGTTTACACTCTAACTTCTACAAATACTGACCAATCAAGACAAAACTTTGAGACAATGTTAGGAACCATAAGATCTTGTATGAGTATGATTTTCAGATTGATCGGATCAATAAGTCATGAGTTAAACGCCCTTGAATTTGACAAAATTGCCGTTTTCGACTGTTTTTGACTTTGTTTACACTCTAGCATCTACAATTATTGACCAATCAAGACAAAACTTGATCACAATCTTAGGGACTATAAGATCATGTATGAGTTTGATTTTCAGATTGATCAGATCAAAAGGTCATGAGTTAAACGCCCTTGAATTTGACAAAATTCCCGTTTTTGAATGTTTACGACTTTGTTTACACTTTAGAATCTACAATTATTGACCTATTAAGATGAAACTTTGACACAATGTTGGTGACCATAATTTCTTGGATGAGCTTGAACTTCAGTCTCGTCAGACTAGAAAGTCATGAGTTATATGCCCTTGAATTTGACAAAATTGATGTTTTCGATTGTTTCGGACTTTGTTTACACTTTAGCATCTACAATAATTGTTGACCAATCAAGAAGAAATTTGGACACAATGTTGCTGAACATAAGATCTTGCACCAGTTTGAATTAGCTTAATTAGAGTAGAATTTGCTGAGTTTGCTGAGCCCTTCAAATTGACAAATTTGCCGTTTTCGACTGTTTTTACTCTAACAACCACAAATAGCGACAAACCGAGACAAAATTTGGACGCAATGTTGTTAACCATAAGTTTGTTTTCAGTCTTAAAGTTACAAGTAATTGATTTGAACAAATCTGTGGCTCATATCATCTTGGTTCAGGTGAGCGATATAGGACCATCATGGTCCTCTTGTTGTAAAATCTACTCACAAAAGAAGAAAATTCGGTAAAAGACCAAAATATGAACATAAGACTAAAACATAGAACATGCTTTTAATGAAATACTTTAGTAGATCTACAAAAGAAAAAAGACCAAAAAACGAGACGTTGGGGTATGTGGTTGATGGGTTATTTGTGTCACTGATTGTCACACCTTTTATATGGTATGGTACTGAAACGATCTATTATCATTTAAAGTCTACCCGCAAACAAGCAATTATCATTTACAAGTAATACTATGATCATTCTTAACCCTTTCCAAAACGGCAAAATTTTAGGGTGGTCACGTTTGAAAGCTGCTGCAGACGACCAAGTTGACATTGATAAATTGACATAAATTTATTTACAATTAAGCTAGGAAAATGTTTAGACAAAATGAGTAAATCGATTTGTTATTGCAAATTAACAAAGCTGTAGTTCTTACAATGTTTTTCACCAACACCGACGAAATGCTGGTCATTAGCATTTCCTTACTCTTTTGTCTCTATGTTTTCCAAGACCTTTCTATCAGAGACATCTAATCCAGTTTTTTGTTTTTTTGTTTTTTTTGAAAGGTTAAATACGAATGCTTTTTGGCAGGTTTTGACATATTTACTAGAAAATGCTTTGGAAAACATTGAGGCAAAGAAGAAATCGATGGTTACAAGTTTTACTTGTAGAAAATCAAATGGCCAAATCCTGTTTAAATGCATTTAAATTTTCTTGTTAGCATTCCGGGCAATTGGCTATATGATGGTATCCAAAAAACACACATACTTATATTTGTATGATTCTCTTTTGTCAATATGAATTTTATTAATAATACTTTTATACATGTATATCTATCTATATATACTACCGAAACTCCCTTTTCATGGTCAAATTTGCATAGAAAATGCTCGGAAATTTATGTTGTCATTAAAAGTATTCACAATTTCTATTATTTCAAAGAAGAAATCAATGGTACAAAGTTAAAATTCTGTGGTACGAAATGGTAAAATTATGGTATGAAATGACCAAAATTATGGTACGAAATGACCAAAATTATGGTACGAAATGACCAATTATGGTACGAAATGACTGGTACGAAATGGTTATGGTACGAAATGACCATAATTCAAATAAAGGAGTCCGAAAAAGAAGCAAATATTTTATGTTGCATGCATGTTAACTAGTCAATGTCATTCTCATGTCTGCATAGAATACTAAACATAAATTCAGGATACTAGATCCTGTTATCTAGAGCTATCAGCTTACTTATCATTTTACTTATAATTCTTCGGCAGAATTTTTAAGGAGTCAGCCGGACTCCCTAAGTTGAAAATCAGGGAGTCCCACCAATTTTTAGGGAGTCTCGGACTCGCGGACTCCCCTTAGTGTCGAACCCTGCGTTGTCTTTTATAGACTCTTATGTTTCAATATTGTACTCATAGACATTGTTTTGAGGACAAGTGGGTCCCAGGACTCTTCTGCATAAATTTGTAACAAAATCACTGATAATGTAACCGAAACCTTTTTGAATTTTGATCTGGGTTTCGGTTACAATTCCTTCCTATTCGTTGCAATGGAGCAGGTGCTGGAATGATTCATTCCAGCATGTTAAGCATAGTCAAACTTCAAAATAAAGCTATGGAATGTAGTAAAAATGGTACCTGACAACAGGTTAACTATTTTTCTGTCAATTTAGCGTAGTTTTATGTTGAAATCACTTTCAAATAAAGTTCAATTCAATTTTGAAGCGGAGTACCCACCCATTTTATTCTACTAAGACTTGAATTTTCCGTTGGAAGAAATAATTGATAACAATTCTTGTTGATACTTTTTAACAAAATTTGTGCCATGGAATATCTTTTTATGGGATACACATCTGATTAGATATGTTGGTATTCAAAAATTTATGCAAGAAAATGTGTTTTCCACTCTTTTGTCTTGCTCCGCAAGAAGGAATAGGGTGGACTCGTAGCCACAAACTAATACCCATCATCAAGTTTGTGGCTACGATATCGCAGCTAGAGGCAGGGGGTCTGGGAGTCCTCCTCCAGTGGAGTTCATGGGGGCAGCATCCCTGTTGTCCAGGGGACCGAGGGGGGGCCGAAGGCCAACAGACGAAAATGAATTTTATGCACTGTTGCATAAATATTCCTTAGATGAACTCTCAAAGACACAATTTTGAGTCTTCCCAAAATTGACAAATTTCTGTTTGAATAAGAATGGATGGCTAAGATCTCAGAAAAAATATTCATGTTGTAAATAGCAAATTATTCCAGGGTTCAACATTAACCGGTGCCTGACAGACATTACCTGCCTGCTGCTTCGTCAGTGATAGTTAGATCCCCAAAATGCAGGACTGACTGTTCAGACTCATTTGGAATCTCATAATGAAAACACAGTATATATGACACAACAAGAGCATGGGCCATTTGAAATTTTCATCAAGTTGTGATTCAAAAGTAGCTTTTCAGGAAAAAGTATGATTTTTTTGTCTTTGGATGTATCTTGACTTGTTATCAAAGGTTCTTAAGAAATCCACCAAAAAGACACTAAACATAGATGTGCTAGTTTCACGATTTGAAAGAAATCATTTTACAAGCAGAAAAATAGTATGAAAACACGAGCGAGATAGCTTTTCACTGTCATTATTAATTAACTATTTGTAGCACATATCAGCGCTTCTTCCTTGAAAAAATACAAAACATCGTTTCTATGAACTGTCAAAAAATCCTTCAGTCATGTCCTACCTGAATCTTCAAAGATAGAAAACAATGAACGGCGGCGTTGGCATTTCCAACGATACAAAAGTAGGCTAGCAACGGGATACGCCGATGTAAGCATTTTCACAACTTCATAACTTGTTTGATATCTTTTCTGTTGTGTGGTTTGATTTTAACAAAGATCGAAATCCGCGAAATCTTTATTTACGTATGCTCTGTTTTGTCTTGCGAGTACGACCAGAATTATGTTCTTTGAAAAGACGCGATTAAAACAGTTAGATTATTTAAACTTTTAAAACTTGCATTGTAAGTGGCAACCAATTAAATAATACTCATTACTAAACAATATTTATGATAGTAAATGCTGGAACATATTTTATTAAAAAAATTAGTGTTTCAATATGTTCGATTTTAATTGGCGGGAGAGTACAATCGATCGCACCGGCTATCGTGATCTCTCGTTTTTGTCGAGTTTTACAATTTCTACTTTCACTTTGCAGCCGATGCTGTATTTATAAGTCCAGCGTTTTTTCTGGCCGATTGGGAAAGGTACCTGTACCCCTACAATTGGGAATTTTTGGCATCGCAAAATCTTCAAAATTGGGAAAAAACGTGTCGCAAAATCTTCAAATTGGGAAAAGATTGATTTGCAAAATCAATGAATAAGGAATCTTTTAAGTGCATCTTATCTATCATTAGGGACTATATTCTGCACAACAAACCATTGTAAGGTCTAGGTTTAACAGGAAGCTACTGGTGAACATATATATTTAGAGTTTTAAGACTTATGATTATCTATTCATATGCTGAAATCTAGCATTTACTCCAATTCTCTCAATACTTTGGATGTAGTTATATTCTGCCTTACTTTAATTTTTATGAAATATTAATTTTGTTGTCTGCATGGAAGTTCCTTTCATTTTTGACTATTACAAAACTACATTGTGGAAAGGGTTAAAGAAAAATGGGAGGAAAATACAAAACACTTTTAGAAGTTAAAGCTCCTTTGTTCTCAATCTTTTCTGGCTTTTATAAGTGATCTGTTGCTTAGAACTTTTAATTTGGATCTGTCCGGAAAGAATTAAAGTTCTCAGTGTTTGGATGTATTGGCAATCAAAATTAAGCATTTATTGAGATATTTCCAGCCAAATTAAAATGCATTGGCCATTGGGAACGGCACATAAGATCATTGGGAACGGTAGATATGGAGATTGGGAAACGGCATGTGCTAAAATTGGGAAGAGCCTGTAGTCATTGGGAAAGGTTCCTTTTACGGGTACTAGTTATAGAAGGAAAAAAATCCCTGATATTAACACTCTAAATTGAGAACTTTTGGGTCTTAAGTTTAACCTTAACTAATGTAAATCAAAGTACTGATAGTACTGAAGGTCGGGAAACAGAGGATTCGAAATACAGTAAATGGTCAATTTTCTTAAATTTACATTGAATTCGTAAAATATTCTCAATGTTGTTATCTGATTGCACATTAAAATTAATCCTTATACTCTTATTCCCGAGTTAACATAAGCAAAAATTTGATATTTCTAGAAAAGAAATCATAGGAGACGAAAGCGTAATTGTCAACAATATAGATCTACTCCATTACACGGTCCGCCGCGATATGACCCTAGTAGTTGAAAACTGCGTAAAACCCCAATAAACCAAATCCATTACACGATGTCGTATTTTTTCGGGTGATGTCGTAAACATTCGGTGATGGAAAGTGTCGATTTCTTTTAACCCGTAACGTGTCCGTGTTGAACGGGTAACCGTATGTTAAGAATATTTACGGCGTCGTCGGAAAAGATCCGACGTCGCATGAATCTCATTACGGATGGACTGCCTTAATGAATTGTCTGGGTTAACAGTTTGTAAAACATTATATCATTTTGATATCCATTTTAAAAAGGTTTGAGGATACATTGTGGCAAAACGAAAACATTTTGATATTCAACATTTTTTCTTTGTCTCAATCTGTCTTTCAACAATTCTTCAGCTAAACTTTACATTAATATTTATCTAAATTATCAACACAAACTTGACATTACATGTAGCAACAGTATTCCGTTTTTTATGCAGGCCCGTAGGCACAGGTGGGGCTACGGGATGGGATAAGCCCCAAATGTTGGTCAAAAATATCGAATTTTCCGCATTTTACATAGAAAACCCGGACAGAGTTTTGAGCCCTTCCCCTTATCAAATTGCTTCCTACGGGCCTGAGAGCAGTTTTACATTCTACTGCTTAGGAAAGGTTAAACTTTGCACGATGAAAAATATTAATATTATGACGGGAAAATTTCTGAGCAAAATTCAGGATGAGGAATGAAGTTAAATTTAATATGGTTCACAAAAGTGGCATGAGAACTGACCAGATTTAGATAATAAAATTTACAATATAGCACATTGTAAATAATGGTAAAGGTTAGACCACAAGCATTGATCAACAATTCTAAATTAGTAATAATATGTGTGTTAAACTCAGAATTTGAAAAAAAAGTGAGCTCGTATTTTCTGCACACAAATCTAGATCTTGCTTTCTTTTTATTTTTGCTGTCCTCTTTGCTTTTCGCATTAGCTTTCACTTTGGATTGTTCTTTCTGTCGTTTGTGAAAGAGATAACTCTATCACCTCTATCATCTGCAGAGACAGAGGCCTACAATTAACTCATAAATAGCCTATATCTCAAGCCAAGGTCGAAGAAAGATGATTAAATTCCCGTTAAACCTAAGCCTGGATTAATAAGGATGAATAAATTACGAAAATTACGTTGTATGTACTCAAGACGGCTCAAAGTCCGTCAACGCCGTTACGGTAACACTTTAGTTGGTCAAAGCATAGGAGACTAGCTTTACACCGCGAAGTGTTAACACGTGACCCGATAAAATGCATGTGTTGTAAAATGCGATTGTGCGCATAGCGATTGAACAAGGAGAAGGACTCGACTAGAGTCAGGATATAAATAGATTTTCCGTGAATCTACGAGTGCTTCACGGAAATGTCCGATTACACGAACTGTGTGGCGCAGTAATTTGGTGTTGAAATTCTCGTCTGCTCTAGTCTGTCACACCAGTTAGAATAGTTCGAATCAACCTTTCCGCCAAAAAGAGAAGTTGATAGTTTTCGCACTTATGAGCAAACTGTTGCATTGTTTTGATAAAACAATTAGGAAATGAAAGTCTTTACGATGATTATGTTATTTGAGTAATTTTGAATTGTTCAAAGGTAGGTCTACTTTTTCGGCGGACTCAGACATTTTGAACGACTATGCGGCGACCAAATTATATCGAAAACCTCGTATCTGCAGATTAAAACAAGCAGCAGATACGAGATTTTTGTAGAAAAGCGTTAGAAGCGTTGGATGGCTATAGGACGGGAAAATCTCAAAGAGATTTCCCGACCTAAAAATCATTAATGGCTCTGATATTTTACTCTTGGACGAAATAGTTCGTTATTAGATTTAATGAAAACCCGGTGATTGGGAATTTTATACCCGATTTTTGTGAAATTTTCTTGCCACAGTTGTGAAAAAAAACAGGCTTTTTGCGATTGTGAAGTCACCGAAGATCGGCCTCTACTAAAGAAGGAGAAAAAGCCCTGCTGATTGGCAGATCCCATCATCTGGTGGGATTTCAAACAAACCCCACTCTCTAGCCTGATCTGACATTTCATTTCCCAGTCATTCTATTGAAAACGTACATCGCATGTCCTGGTGTAATAACGGAGTAATTCTGTGTTAACAGTGCACTTATATACAGTCTTTCGTATGTTTGTCTTATGTTAATCAAAATCAAATACTTTTTATTTAATGGAAAAACGTCAATCGTAAATTTTTTCTGAACAAATTTTGATGACCCTACGAAATTCAGTGATTTTATTGTGTCCCGATGCTTAATCTGTCATATTATTTACAAAATTAGAAAGGGTTATCAAATAGAAAATACATACTTTTTGTTAGTCCCCTACCGGTGTTCACACCTGAGGGGACTATAGGTTTGCCCTCCGTCTGTCCGTCCGTCCGTCCGTCCGTCCGTCTGTCCGTCCGTCTGTCCGCTCAAATCTGGATCCCGCGATAACTTAATAACTAAGCAAGCGTTTTTGATGAAAGTTGGTATATGACTAGATGGCAATGTGTAGATTATGCACATCATTTTATTTTTGTTTTTCGACTTAAATTGAGGTTGCTATGGTTACAGAAATAGTGAAAATATGGCCAAAAATGGGATCCTGCGATAAGATAATAACTAAGCAAGCTAGTTTGATGAGACTTGGTATATGACTATATGGCAATGTGTAGATTATGCACATCATTTTATTTTTGTTTTTAGACTAAAATTGTTGTTGCTATGGTTACGGAAATAGTGAAAATATGGCAAAAAATATTGGATCCTGCGATAAGTTAATAAGTAAGCAAGCTAATTTGATGAGACTTGGTATATGACTAGATGGCAATGTGTAGATTATGCACATCATTTTATCTTTGTTCTTTGCGAAAAGTGTGGTTGCTATGGTAACGGAAATAGTGAAAATATGGCAAAAAATGGATCCTGCAACTTAATCTATTATTGATTACCATATTGAGTCAATGTGAAGCCGGTAGGGGACTTTATGTGTTGCATACAACACCAGATACTTGTTGTTGTTGATTTATAGACATAATATTTTTCTCCCCGATAAAATACAAATAGAGCTCAACACTCATATCATGAACAACATTTTTAATCCTCAACCACTGTCCGTGTAAAATAATCAGGATCATTTTTTCAATTTTTGCAAGCTGTTAACCCCTGACATGGTCATGATGTCTGATTCGTTTGAAGACAAAATGCGAGGTGAGTAGTTCGTATTAAGAAGTTCCTTTACCACTAACATTACCGTTCATCTGATTAAACAAATGGTGGTCGCTATAATCCAATGTTTACCTTGCCATGCTATTTTCTGTACGCTGGTATAACCCTTCTGGTTTGTGTCGAGAGAAACTATGGATATCCCTCCCACATTATCACCATTATTGAAGAAAATGTTTTATATTTTACATTACCGTTACAAACAATAACGTTCCGCAAACGCAAATTTTGTAACGCTAGGGTCCATTTTGTAACGGTAAGGTCCATTTTCCGTAATGGTAAGGCCTATTTTCCGTAACAGTTATGTTTAAAATTGATGAAAAATCATACCATTACACTGCTTTTGAAGAGTATTTTTCTGACAGATTCAAACATTTTATGACTAATTCAAGTGAAGATAGTGGTATTGTAAGTTGACATTTGTGCATTTAAATTTGGACTCAAATCAGGATTTTATGAGAAGTTTTGATACATATTTCAGAATCTTTTTAGATTTTCAGGTGTTACAATGATTTTTTCAAAGAGATGAACAACTGTAGTCAGTATGTTCATGCATTCTGAGGAAAGCCTCTACTGGGTGAAAATTGTTTGTGTGTTTTTTTAGCTCGCCCGGGACGATAGTCTCGGAAGAGCTATTGTCATACCTCCGGATGTCGGCGTCAGCGTCCACAAAAACTTTAACCTGGCCCATATCTCATGCCCTGTTAGAGATACAGCCTTCATATTTCACCTGTAGGTACCTCTAACTAAGACCTTTGATTTGAGGCCATGACTGTTGACCTTGTGACCTTGACCTTGGAGACACACTTTTTGACCGTTTTAAAAAAAACTTTAACCTGGCCTATATCTAATGCCTTATTACACCTACAGCCTTTAAATTTCACATGTGAATACCTCTCACCAAGAACTTTCATTTGAGACCATGACCTTTGACCTTGTGACCTTGACCTTGGAATTTGACCTACTTTTAAAAAACTTTAACCTGGCCTAAAAAAACTTTAACCTGGTCTATATCTTATGCCCTATTGCACATACAGCCTTGATATTTCACATATGGACACCTCCTACCAACACTATTCACATTTGACCATGACATTGGACCTTGTGACATTGACCTTGGAGTTTGACCTACTTTTAAAAAACTTTAACCTGACCTATATCTCATGTCTTTTTACACCTACAGTCTTGATATTTCACATATGGACACCTCCTTCCAACACCATTCACATTTGACCATGACCTTGGACCTTGTGACCTTGACCTTGGAGTTTGACCTACTTTTAAAAAACTTTAACCTGGCCTATATCTCATGTCCTTTTACACCTACAGCCTTGATATTTCACATATGGACACCTACCAACACCATTCACATTTGATCATGACCTTGGACCTTGTGACCTTGACCTTGTAGTTTGACCTTCTTTTAAAAAACTTTAACCAGGCCTATATCTCATGTCGTTTTATACCTACAGTTTTGATATTTCACATATGGACACCTCCTTCCAACACCGTTCACATTTGACCATGACCTTGGACCTTTTGACCTTGACCTTGGAGTTTGACCTACTTTTGAAAAACTTTAACCTGGCCTATATCTCATGTCCTTTTACACCTACAGCCTTGATATTTCACATATGGACACCTCCTACCAACACCATTCACATTTGACCATGGACCTTGTGACCTTGGAGTTTGACCTACTTTCAAAAAACTTAAACCTGGCATATATCTCATGTCTTTTTACACCTACAGTCTTGATATTTCACATATGGACACCTCCTTCCAATACTGTTCATATTTTACCATGACCTTGGACCTTGTGACTTTGACCTTGGAGTTTGACCTACTTTTAATTTTTTTTTAACCTGGCCTATATCTCATGTCCTTTTGCACCCACAGCCTTGATATTTCACACATGGACACCTCCTTCCAACACAGTTCACATTTTACCATGACCTTGGACCTTGTGGCCTTGACCTTGGAGTTTGACCTACTTTTAAAAATTTCATTTTGGGCTATGACCTTTTTACCTAGGAAATGACTTTTCTTTGTGACAAGCTCTCGTTAGGGCGAGCTTTATTGTCCGCGGACAATTCTTGTTTAAATAAAACAATTTTCTGGAAGTTTTAAATATCAAAATTTCTATCCATAACGGTAACATCATTTTTGTCAGGTGATATATCATAGGAATGAAATTTTACAAAAAATATCAATACTTAATTCAGGGCATATTTTGTTTTGATTTTGTTACAAAATTTTCCTGTTTATTTAAGTCATTTGAAGTCCAATACCTTAATGTATCTTTACTATCAAAACCAGACCAAAGATGTACATTTTCTATAGAATGACTGTTCCATGCAGAATTGCAGTCCAAATTATAGACAGTGTTTGTTAACACCCCCCCCCACACACACACACACACTTCCCACACCTGTTTGAATCAGCTATGGATTGTAGAATTTGTGACTTTAGAATTTGTGTGAAAAAAAATCAAAAGAATGGAAGAAATTGGCATTTGCTGATAATCAGCAGTTATCCTTTTCGATCAATATTTTCTAAACTATTTGTATTTCTTGTACATACAAATTTCTCTACTTTTAAAGTCATTATTTTGTCATCGAAAACAGCTGTCTAAAATTTTGTTATGTGGGAATGGCCATATGGGCCCTTAAAAGTAATGAATTTTGGGGTGAAATAGATTAAGTTTTCTGTAATGTTTGTATAAACTGTCAGTGTTGTTATAAAATCTCATAACTACGGCTTGAATCAAGCCGTAGTTACGAGATTTCATAGCAACACCTACAAAATATTATTGTTTCAAACTTTGTCCAAAATAATGGCACTGTTCTACTTGATAAAATCGCTCCCTTTTCACTCCCGGCACTCAGATACATGCACCGTTCTGTTTTCATTAACAGGGGGATCATCATGTATGGATTAACCAGGCAGCTACTATGTGGAGGTATAAAGGCAGATATTGGTTCTACAATCAAGTATTTGACTGTTTTTGGATTAACTGCCACTACAGCTAGAGTTACGGCTTCACAGGTATGGATAAAGAATTAAAGATATTACTTAGTGTGAAGATGGAAAATAAGGTCATTATTTTAACGCTTTTCAACAAAACCCTTGCAAGGTGTTTTTAGCTCCACTGGCCTTCAGGCCAGCAGGCTATTGTCATGGCGCTGTGTCTGTCGTGCGTCCGTCCGTCCAGTCATCAACTTTTTCTTTAAAAATTTTCCTCAGAAACTACCAGATAGATTTCAATCAAACTTCACAGGAATGATCCTTAGGTCGTCCTCTATCATTCCTTCAATTAATTCTGATTTAACCAGAAAATCTGGAGTTATCTGCCCTTGAATTAAAAAATGGCTGTTTTGACTTAGTTTTCACTCTAGCGACTACAAATATATTGATCAATCAAGACAAAACTTGGTCAGAATGTTGGTATCTTGACCCCGGTGAGGCAGGAAAGATAAATCGACTGAGATATCTTAGCGACCGGTGGTCAAACATTCTTGTGGTATCTTGGTCCCCTCATGTTATAGTATTTCTATCGAAACTTCAGGTATTTGTAACTATAGGTAGCTCGTTTGATTATTGATTTCCCACTTGAAATCAACTAATGAGATATCTATTATTGGCGTATTCCACATAAACTTTGTTTTTACCATAATTATAATCATATTTATCGTTTATTAGGTTGTTTTCTATCGTTTTGTTAAATTAACCTTTAGCATGCCATGATACGGAGTGGGGGATCTGTCCAATTAAATGAAAATATAATTTGGTCAAAACACATTAAACTGGCTTTTCTTCATATTTAACTGTAATATAGGGTAACATTTATAAATATAGCTTGGCTCTTAATTTAAAGATTGCAACTGTGATAACTCAACCAGGAACAAACCAAAATTGCACAGAGTCGCTGTTAATGAAGTTTTGTACCAAAGAGTCAATCATATGCTCAAATAACTTGATGACATGGCCTATATGCTCAGCTCCGAGAATCACCTTGGTATTTGTAAAAATTAATGATCAAACCCATCTTCCAGTCATTAGGGACATCGGCCATTGGTGACATTACTAACCTATGGCCATCTTACCACCTCTATCACCTCTCTCTTAAATCGGAAATGATGTTTGAAAGGAATGAAGTTTTTTCACTCTTCGCTTAGAGCCTTGTGGATCATGCCACAATTAACTTAAGGAGGAGGCCCGATCAGGGATGGTGTTAGGGCGTCCAACACTCATATTCTACGTTTAAAAGCAAAGCACAGTGTGCCAAGCACTGTAATACTGAGTGATAGCTCTTCCTTGTCTTTCTCACAAACTTCTCGTCAACAACATCCTGTTTTGCCATGCCTATTTGCTTTGCAACCTTGATGAAGATCTGCATTTTCAAGGCTAAACATGCAAAATGAAAGCAAATATACTAAATCATGATCCACATTCAATTGTTTTAACTTTCTTATTTCTTCGTCAATTTTCAAACGTGTATTTATTTCATGAATCCCGCCTTACTAAACTCTTTCCTGTGACGTATGACTTGTTTCAATTCTCCTTGTAATTATTGCAAAAATTGATCCCCACCGACCAGAAAAAAAATCATGTCGTTTTTCTGGTCGGTTGAGATCAATATTTGCAAAAAGTATCTGGTTTTTTCAATGGAAAGAGCTCCGTAAGGCGGGGTAAATGCAACAAACTGCTTGAAAATTGACTAATGAATAAGAAAGCTATTGCACAATTCTGTGCCCGAAGAGTGGTCAATTTGACCGTAGTCGTTATCATTTCGTTTTCTAGTCGGTTAGGACCAATTTTTATACGCCGGCGGAGGCGGACGTATATTGGCGTCATCTTCTCGGTCTGTCCGTCCGTCCATCCGTCCGTCCGTCCATCTGTCCGTCCATCCGTCCATCCGTCCGTCCGTCCGTCCACTTTTCTTGTCAACGCAACTCCTCCTAAGTTTGTGGCTGGATCTTCTTGAAACTTGGTCAATGTTATCACCTCAATTGGTAGATGTGCATGAAGGAAGGATTTTATGGTTCGTCGATTTTTGCCTGAGTTATGCCCCTTAAAAACTTAAGTCTCTGGGGCTTATTGAAATTGCAGCCTTGTCAACGCAACTCCTCTTAAGTTTCTGGCTGGATCTTTATGAAACTTGGTCAATGTTATCACCTCAATTGGTAGATGTGCATGAAGGAAGGATTTTATGGTTCGTTGATTTTTGCCTGAGTTATGCTCCTTAAAAACTTAGTCTCTGGGGCTTATTGAAATTGCAGCCTTGTCAACGCAACTCCTCCTAAGTTTCTGGCTGGATCTTAATGAAACTTGGTCAATGATATCACCTCAAAACTTGGTCAATGATATCACCTCAATTGGTAGATGTGCATGAAGGAAGGATTTTATGGTTTGTCGATTTTTGCCTGAGTTATGCCCCTTAAAAACTGAGTCTCTGGTGCTTATTGAAATTGCAGGCTTGTCAACACAACTCCTCCTAAGTTTCTGGCTGGATCTTTATGAAACTTGGTCAATGTTATAACCTCAATTGGTAGATGTGCATGAAGGAAGGATTTTATGGTTCATTGATTTTTGCCAGAGTTATGCCCCCTTAAAACTTAGTCTGTGGGGCTTATTGAAATTGCAGCCTTGTCAACGCAACTTCTCCTAAGATTCTGACTGGATCCTAATGAAACTTGGTGGATGTTATTACCTTAATTGGTAGATGTGCATGAAGTAAAGATTTTATGGTTCATTGATTTTTGTCTGAATTATGCCCCCTTCAATCTTAGTCTCTGGGGCTTAATGATATTTCAGCCTCCTGAACGCAATTCCTTCCAGGTTTTTCACTGGATATTTATAAAAACCTTTTTGTGAACTCAATTTTTACAGGTTTTTCAGTGAATATTTATAAATCCATGTCAATGTCATTTTTTTGTCTCAAGTTTTATAAGTGGCGGCGTATATTGTGACCATGGCACTCTTGTTGGGAAAAGTAACAGGATTCAACAAATAATTCATATTATCTCAGAAAAGAGCTCAGTAAGGCGGGGTACATGCCAGAAATCTGTTGAGAATTGACCTAGAAATAAATGAGTTATTGCAAAATAATTGACAAGTATCGAGATTATTTTTGTCCGTAGTCGATATCCATCCCATGATGCACAATCTCCACCGTGTTATTGTAGAAACTTAAAGTCTGGGAAATTTAACTATCAATGATAGGATCATGGGTTCAAGGGCTATCAAGGGCTATCTTGGTCAATATCATTTTTCTTTCAATACAGGATGAATCATTTACCATTTACCAGCATGATCGATTACTAGTAGATTAGAAGTTATGTCTGCACTGATATAAGAAATACCAGGAAAACATGATCAAGTGCACATCTGACGAAGCGATATGACTAATAATTTTATGAAAGGAGGATTAAATCATAATTTCACTCATTTATTCAATTAGAATATCTTCATCCAATAAAGGGATGAATAAAAGATTTATTACTATGCTAGTATCAATAATTTCCCCCCAAAATACCCAATTTTTGCCCCAAAATTACAAAAATCCGAATGGAGGGAATTTTTATATTTATTTCTATGAACAATTCGATACTTCCAGAGTGTATTGGTACAGGTTTCAATTCTGTTCAAATTTTGTCCAGGTTGCACCAACACGGTGGGGATTGTGCATGATGGGATGGATAACGAATAGGGAGTATACGGACAAATTTGTCTCGCTTCAGGTAAGAAATTGTGCAATAATTTTCTTATTTCTGCTCCAATTTTCAAGCGGTTTGTTGCATTTACCCCGCATTAGTGAGCTCTTCCCTTGGATATATGACTCGTTTGTAGAATCTTTGTACTTTGTCCAAAATTGATCCCAACCGACCAGAAAAACGACAAAAAAATCAGACCCTTTTTCTAGTCGGTTGGGATCGGTTTTTGAGAAAAGTACAGGGAAGTTCCAGATAAATAATACATCTGAGAAAAGGCGGAGTACATGCAACAAACTGCATGAAAATTGACGCAGAAATAAGAAAGTTATTGCACAAATTCTTACCTGAAGCGTGGTTAATTAGGCCGTAGTCGTAACCATTTCGCTTTCTGGTCGGTTGGGACAATATTTCGGAAAAAGTATCATGAGTTATCTAATATGTCATACATCCGATGAAAGAGCTCGATAAGGCGGGGTACATGCAGCAAACCGCTTGAAAATTGATACAGAAATAACAGAGTTATTGCAAAAAGTCTTACCTGAAGCGAGGCAAGTTGGCATCAAATTTTGTGCTAAAAATAGACTGAGTTTACCGTTATGTTTTGATAAACCGTCGGTGTTGTTATAACATCTCGTAAATACGGTTTGATTCAAGCCGTAGTTTATGAGATTTTATAACAACACCAACGAAATACTATTTATTTGTCCGAAATTACGTCACGGTTTACTTGATAAAATCGTTCCCTATTGTCGGTAGTCGTTATCCATCCCATCATGCACAATCCCCACCGTGACCAATATTATTTTAGTTTGACCGGACTACTTTTCAGACTTCCAGAAATCTTGGCTGGAATGTTCCTTGGGTGACCCTTTTTTTTAGCTCACCTGAGCTCAACGAGCTCAAGGGGAGCTCTTAGGGTCAGTCACTATCCGGCGTCCGTCGTGCGTTGTGTGTTGTTCGTCGTCCGTCGTCAACAATTTCTTTAAACATCTTCTCCTCCTTAACCACAGGGCTAATCCTGACCAATCTTAGCAGGAATGTTCCTTGGGTGACCCCTTTCAAAACTTGTTTGTGAATTTTTGATTCGTCAAAAACTGTGGGCGTGGCAGGGCGGGGTTTATCAGACTTTGAGAAATCATAAGAAAATTCTTTAAAAATCAAGTATTTGGCCAATTTGTCTCAAAGTTGGCAAGAATGTTCCTTGAGTAACCCTTTTCAACATTTGTTCATAACTTTTCAGATATGTTAAAAATATTGGCGCGGCAGGGCGGGGCTTATCCGATTTAATAAAATCGTTGGATAATTCTTAAAAAATCTTCTTCTCTTGAACCAATGGACTGATTTGAACCAAACTTTTCAGGAATGTTCCTTGGGTGATTCCTCTCAAAATTTGTTCGTGAATTTTTGGTTCATCAAAAAATGTGGGCGTTGCAGGGTGGGGCTTATCATACTTTGAGAAATCATAAGAACATTCTTTAAAAATCAAGTATTTGTATAATTTGTCTCAAAGTTGGCAAGAATGTTCCTTGAGTAATCCTTTTCAACATTTGTTCATAAATTTTCAGATTCTTTTAAAAAAAATATGGGCGTGGCAGGGCCGGGCTTATCCGATTTAATGAAATCGTTAGATAATTCTTAAAAAATCTTCTTCTCTTGAACCAATAGGCTGTTTTGAACCAAACTTTGCAGGAATGTTTCTTTGGTGACTCATTACAAATTTTGTTCGTGAATTTTTGATTTGTCAGAAATGTGGATGTGACAGGGCGGGGCTTATCAGACTATAAGAAATCATGTGAAAAATCTTTAAAAATCAATCATTAGGCCAATTTGAACCAAACTTGGCATAAATGTCCCTTGAGTGATTGTATTCAATGCATGTTCATGAGTTTTTGATTGGGTGAAAAAATGTGAGCGTGGCAGTGTGGGGCTTATTAGACTTTGAGAAATTGTTAGATAATTCTTCAAAAAAATTCTTCTCCTTATTCATGGGGCCAATGCTTACAGTATTTGGTAGTAATATTCCTTGGGTGACTCATTACAAAAATTATTCACGAATTTTTGATTCATCAAACCTTAAGAAATCATGTGACACGAAGAACTCAGGTGAGCGATATCAGTGCCTTTCAGGCGCTCTTGTTTAAAACTTGTCATGAATTTTTGATTCGTCAAAAAATGTGGGCGTGGCAGGGCGGGGGCTTATCAGATATCGGAAAAAGGGGAAATTTCACAAAAGCTCTACAATTTCTTTAAATGACATCTCCTTAACTTCTGGGTTAAAATCAACCAAACTTGGCAGAAATGTTCCTTGGGTTGTCCCTTATAAAAATTGTTAAAAGAAATGAAATCCATGAAAAACTCTGATTGCCGTGGCATCAGAAAATGGGAATTTTCATAAAAGCTGTACAATTTTTTAAAGGACATCTCCTAAACTACAGGGTCAAAATCAATTAAACTTGGCAGAAATGTTCCTCGGTGGCCCCTTTCAAAATTGCTAAAAGAATTGAAATCCATGAAAAACTCTGGTTGCCGTGGCATAGGAAATGGGAAATTTCTCAAAAGCTCAACTACTTCTTTAAGGGACATGTCGTCCTAAACTTCTGGGTTAATATTAACCAAACTTGACAGAAATGTTCCTTGGGATGTCCCTCATAAATGTTGCTAAAAGAATTGAAATCCATGCAAAACTCCGGTTACCATGGCATCGTAAAATGGGAAATTTCACAAAAGCTCAACAACTTCTCTTGAAGTGACATTTCACATTTATTTCATTTTTAGCTCCACTGGCCTTTCAGGCCAGCGAGCTATTGTCATGGCAGTGTGTCCGTCGTGCGTGCGTGCGTCCGTAAATTTTTTCTTTAAATATCTTCTTCTCATAAAGTACTGGATGGATTTCAACCAAACTTCACAAGAATGACCCTCTCTCAGATTCCTTCAAAGAATATGGATTGAAACAGAATAACCTGAGTTATCTGCCCTTGAATATCAAAGATAGCAGATTTTGACTTTAGTTTTCTTCTAAAATCTACAAATATTGAACAATCAAGACAAAACTTTGACAGAATGATGCTGACTACTAGATCTTGCCTTGGTAAAATTTTCAGCTTGATTTGAATTTTACGTCATGAGTTATGTGCCTGCCCTTGAAATTGACACAATTGCCATTTTCGGCTGTATTTTGACTTTGTTTTCACTTTAGAAACTACAAATATTGACTAAACAAGACTAAACTTTGACAGAATGATGCTGACTTAAAAGATCTTACCTTGGTAAAATTTTCAGCTTGATCTGAATTTTATAGCATGAGTTATGTGCCCTTGAAATTGCCAAAATTTGTCATTTGCGACTATATTTTGCTGGTTTTGACTTTATTTTTTTCTCTAAAAACTACAAATATTGACCAATCAAGACTTGCACAGAATATATATAAGCATTATATGCTGCCTGGGTGTAATTTTCAGCTTGATCGGAATCTTACATCAGGAGTTACGTGCCCTTGAATTTGACAAAATTGCCATTTTTGACTTTGTTTTCACTCTAACAACCACAAATGTTAACCAATCAAGATGATACTTGGATAGAATCTTGTTGACAACAAGATCTTGCTTATGTGTAATTTTCAACATGATTACACTGTTACAATCTGAGTTATGTGCCCTTGAAATTGACAAAATTTCAGTTTTCGACACTTTTTCCACTGTTAAAGCCACAAATATTGACTAATATAGACAAAATTTGAACAGAATGATAGTGACCATAAGATCTTGCATGTGTTTAATTTTTTATTTGATTTTAAATATACATACTGAATTATGTGTCCTTGAATTTGGCAAAATCACAGTTTTCAATTTTATTATCGCTTTAACATCCCTAAAATATTAGTCAATCATTTACTTTCTTTTTGCATTGACCACATGATTGCTGCTTTTGACTTTGTTTTTGCTGTAAGAACCACAAGTATTCAAAAATCCAGTCAAAACTTGGATTTAATATTAAAAGAAATTCAGGCCTGTGGAGCGACTCAAGACCTTCAGGTCTTTCTAGTTAAAAGTATGTCTTGATGCAAAGATTGTTTATTCTAATGCGTAGTTCTAATGCTATCAGTTTTTATAAGTTTTTAAGTTGTTATTCATAAGCGAAAAACACACCTTTAAAGTTGAGACAAAACGACAAATTCTATATAAATCTGAACTGTTGTCCACAACAATTTGTTTGATTTAGCACAAAAATATATATTTGTCGTAAGCGGTTCAGTATTTTGGCTTGAAATTTTCAGAGTTTTCATAAGAAAAGGTGCTCTTTCAGATAGAATAAAAGTAAAATTTATGAAAAAATAATCGTAAAATGTCACTTTAACGACAGCTAAACTACAGTTTCAAAATCAATCAAAATTGGCAGAATTGTTCCTTGGGTGGTCCCTTATCAAAATTACTATAAGAATTAAAATCCATAAAAAATCTGGTTGCTGTGGCATTGGAAAATGGGAATTTACACAAAAGCTCTACAATTTCTTTAAACAACATCTCCAAAATGACCGGGTCAAAATCAACCAAACTTGGCAGAAATGTTCCTTGGGTTATCCCTTATAAAATTGCTAAAAGAACTGAAAAAACTCTGGTTGCCGTGGCATCGGAAAATGGGCAATTTCACAAAAGCTCAACAACTTCTTTAAAAGACATCTTTTCCTAAACTACTTGGTCAAAATCGATAAAACTCGGCAGAAATGTTCCTTGGAAGGTTCCTTATTAAAAATGCTAAAAGAATTGAAATCCATGAAAAACTCTAGTTGCCGTGGCATCGGAAAATGGATAATTTCTTTAAATCTCAACAATGTCTTTAAATGACATCTCGTCCTAAACTACAAAGTCAAAATCAACCAAACTTAGCAGAAAAGTTCCTTGGGTGGTCCCTTAAACAAAATTGCTAAATAAATTGAAATCCATGAAAAACTCTGGTTGCTGTGGCATCAGGAAATAGGAAATGTCATGAAAGCTCGTCAATTTTGTAAACAACAACTCCTCCTAAACTACATAGCCAAATTCTTCTCTGGGACCACAATTCGTAACATAATATGCTAAGTTATTTGGCATTATTAAAACATTACTCTTGTGAGCGATGTAGGGCCCTCAGGGTCCTCTTGTTTCTGTACTTATTTCTAAAATAAATACTGAACCAATTTTATTTAAACTTCAATTGCGTGCTCATTACCAAGAGGAGATGTGTATATTTTTGTTATGTCCATTGATTTTTCACGGATTTAGGGCCCTTGAAAAATGTTCTTGTCTACACAGTTTCTCAATGACTTATGTATGGATTTCATTTAAACTTTACAAATAATTTTAGTAATTCTCAAATATTTGCACATACAATTTTTGTTGTGGTTCATATATTTGGGAAATTTCATTAGTTTGGTCAATTCTCAAATATGTGCATTTTGTTATGGTTAATATTTTTTACCAAGTTATGGCCCTTTGTTAGCTCACCTGAGCACGAAGTGCTCAAGGTGAGCTATTGTGGTCACTCAATGTCCGTCGTCCGTCCGTCCGTCTGTCTGTCCGTCTGTCAACAATTTGGTATTTACACTCTAGCATCCACAAAAGTTGTCCAATCTTGATCAAACTTGATCAAAGCAAGTATGGGCATAAGTTTTCGGATGAGTTCGATTATGGGATTGATTGGACCAGAATGTGCTGAGTTATCTGCCTTTGAATGTCAAAAAATGCTGTTTTTGACATTGTTTACACTCTAGTCTACGGACTCTAATTCGTACGAGCGCTAGAAAATGGTTTTGATGGCATTTTTTGTTAATGCTCGGCATCCATGCTAATAATATTCTTTGGGGTATGACAAAACCTCCTAGGGTGGATGCCCAGTCTGAAACTTCGAATTAAGGTCACAGCAAGGTCAAAGGTCAAATGGGTGCAATTTCATGTTTAAATAGTCATTGAGACATTTTTGACTGATTTAAATGATTGATTATTGCTTCTAATTGTGCTAAATTTGCTGCAAACTGCATCAGAGACATTACTTTATTGAAAAGATGACGTTTTGTGAATATTTTGACTATTATGGGATGGAAAAATGTACTTTCCAAAGCTAAAAACAGTATATCTCTGAATATTTCTGACGTTTTCAGTCTTTTTTTTTCAACTGTATTTGCCTTGATGCCTAAGTCATAAGTATTTCTTAATTTGCAATTGTGTCCTCTACATTATGTAAGGTCCTGTGTACACTTGTATTGTATATCCAAGGAATAATCCGAATTCTACCGTGGTATATCTCTATTTAACCACGGTGTTGAGTAATGCAGCGAAATCTACCACAGGGTCCCTTGTCGGTGTAACAAAATTCCATTCAATTTATAAGATCGGTAAGTGTCCCAAATGCTATGTAGTGAGTTCAAAACGTATGCACTTGAAATGGCAATATGTTCCTGTTCAGGGATGGCCGCAGAAGTTGCATCTCGTCCAAAACTTTTGTTATATCGTTGAATTTTGCCCTGTCTTTGCTAAAATGGTTCAATGGCAGTGGTCAGAACAGAATGGTGAATGCAATTTTGTTGTTATCTTTTGTAGTCTTCCTATTGAAATGGTTGCTCTGAAGTCTATTGGTACTCAATTACATTCTAGTGGTTGTAGCAGTGCTATTGTAGAGGCTGATAGGCGTATAGCTCTTAAGGTATCCAACCTCTCATTAGCACCAAAGAGCCAGATGCGAAATTTTAAAAGTGCCAGTAATTCCTAAACTGTGTTTCATTTCCATTCCGAAAACAAACATAAGCATTTTGTGCGGTTTCGAATTTTGAACTAATGCATACTTGAGGAAATTTTAACAAAAAATGTTCAACATTACCTCGCTTGCATATGAATATAGTGTATAGTAATATTTGTAAATGATTTTCTTCTAGAAGCATTATCTTGAAACAAGACCAGTCCAGATATCAAGTTGTCTATGTACAAGTACATAAACTCTTTTCCAAACGAGACCTGGTTTTGATGTCCCTAGTAGAAAGAGCTTGGGAAAACATTGAGACAAAAGAAGAAAATGCTGGCTACATGGTACACAAACACATTCCAGTATTCATAGCGATTCGTTTTGTCGGCTTCGGAAGCTTCCAAATGGGAGCACCATTAGATTTTGTTGTTTGGGAAAGACTTAAAGCTGGAGGGTAACAGATGGTCTAATTGCAAAAAAATGATTTTTTCTTTAAAAAGTATGCAAAACTTTTGTGTTGACCACCTCAGAATGGTTAATAATATGCGATTCAGACAGAGATTGAGCCGAAATTATAAGAGAGATAGCCGAATTTAGGGAGAATCCAAACCCAAATTTAACTCCGTCACAGATGCGGTTGAATTTATTTTTTAACTGTCACGCATGCGCATACAGCGCGGACCAAGATTCAAACGAGATTCATACTTGAATTTCAATATGACGTCATCATGTATGTTGTGACGTCATTTAAGAAAGTCGCATGTCCTACTGTTTTTACCTACTTTCGACATCGTTTCACGAATTTGGTATCAAATTGCGAAAAATGGGTCGTTGCTTCAATAGTTTATCGTAATAATTTAATCAGGACATAATAAAAATTATAAAGCTTAAAAAGTGTACATTTCGTTTGTTTTTGACAATTTTTGGGTCCAAATCTGGGAAATAGTAGCTTTAAAGGTACATATAACTACATGTATTACGACAATACAATCAATGAAAAATGATGACACAAATATTTCTATTAAGCCCTGATACGACAAGTGCCTCACGATAAGACTCAACAATTTCATCTAAATACACCCGAATGGTCGAATAATGTCATGGAATTAGTGTCTAATCCTCAATCTGTATGTTCTTTTGTCCGTTAGCAATTTCTTGGGTGCTCAACTCCTCTTACAGTTTCTTTTTGAAGATAATCAAACTGGGATATCTGTTCATCTTGGAGGCATTTTATCTTTAGAACACTCAAAGTACTCAGCTGTCTTTCAGTTCTTTCAATCTGAGCTAATCGATTTCACTATGACCAGCCTTAAATGGAATTTTTAGATACCATGAACAGACATTTTGGGGTAAACAGCAACTATTCAGCAATTTTGGAAAGGTGCACGCTGACGATGTCATGAATGATATGGGGAATCCTTTTTAAGAAGAACATCCTGATTTGTTTACTCTTTACCTGAAGATAATATTAGTCACTACTTGACTTCTTTTGAGTAATGTAAACCAGAATTAACTCCCTGTGGTCAAAAGCAATTTAGGATTTTAAAGTAAAATTGTAAGTCTTTCTCGAACTTGTTTATAGCTTGCAAATCACGAGGAAACTATTTTTTTCGAATTCTCCGGTTGTGCTTTGTTGGAACTAAATACTTCACAGCAGTACTAAGTTCCAGCTTGCCTCGTTTCTAGGAACCAAAATTGCAGCTGCAGATACAAAACCAAAAGTCTTTGCTATCATTGTTGATGGATCAGCTGTGATAAACACATAGTCGATTTGCACCTCCAAAGGCTTTAGGAACATGCAGCCGAATGTGCCAAACCTTCATGGGCTTTTACAGGCTAACTGATTTGGTTTGTCGATGTACAGAGATACGCCGGCCTAAATGCTGAAACAAAGGTCAAAGCATGGTCAAGACATCAAATACAGAGTGACTGACAAATGCATCCCATCTTAAGTATGACATATATTTTGTTTAGACAATGACAACAAGACTGATTTCAACACCTTTCAGGTTGAAGATTGTTCAGATGTGTCAGCAAAATATTGTCATTGTAAAAGGGGAAGAAAGGGTTATAGGTAGCCAGTCTTGGGGAAATTGCGCCTTGTAATCATGAGCAAATACATTTTTGATAATCAAAGTCAGCTGCACAGACGTCCTTATAATAATGACCAATGCATTTAAAATACTAAATGATATTGGTATTGAGAAGCTTTCGTTTAAGGTTATAAACTTATGCTAAACGCCCCTACATACAATGCACTAGGTTTTTTGGGGGAAGAAAGAGTCTTTCATGCTTTCACTGGCTGTGATATTGTTTCAGCTTTACGGTTATAGGACAAGGGGCCTAGTTCTTCTCTTTTTACCATGTCTGCCAGCAAAGCTATATGATGCGTAATCCCCAACTAGCGCAGCTTTGGAAAGGTCTATTTTTACCAAGTATGATACACCTACGGTCAAATAACTTTCCCTAAAATGGAAGTAATGAGCCTTCCTAAATAAGAATGGAAGCGATGAAGAATCACATAGCATGTTGTCTGGATTTGGATTAACTTCCGTCAATTGTTGTGGGTACAAGAAGTCATGCAAATATTGGTGCTATAGGTTTAGCCTACGCTGCACTGGATTATGCAGATGTAAATGCTAACGCTCCAAGAAATCAGAGTGGTGAGCTATGCACGCTACAATTTAAAAGAGACCAATGTTAGGTAATTTATGCATCCGGCTTACGTCACATTATTTCTGACCAAAATGAAAGGAAACATAGACCTGGTATTAAGTATAACACTTCCCATTGAGAAATATTTCACCATAACCATTACTAGAAATTAAAAGGGTCTTAGTTTAAAAGATTGCGTTTTGTCTGCACGAATTTTATTGCTGTCTCCGGGTTGATAAATTTTCTATTTTATGCCAAAAAGTATTGTTCAAAATATAGGAAATCGTAATTTTATGCACAGAACATTTTAAAATTATGTTATCTTGTGTTTAAAAACATACATTTGTTATAAAAAAGCGGCCAATTATATCAAGTTTTATAGTAAAAAACGGTATTTCCCACCCGTCAATGGCTGCCATCTTGGAAATTAGTGGCCATCTTGTAATTTTTAGGCACAAAACATTATAAAATTCTGTTTTCTTATGTA